>JAQFZW010000169.1:0-95153 GCA_034687055.1 Heteromurus nitidus | reverse complement strand
ACGCCTTTTTCGATTAGGAGTCTTATGTCCGTATGTGAAAATGCACTTACGGCGTTTATGCATATCATGCACGATATACGTCACGATAATGAACGACCATCCATTACCAATTCATCATAGTGAAACCGTAATTTCAATATATGCAAGCGAAATTTTGCTTTTAATTGTATCGAGTTGGATTGTAATCAGATAGTAGCTAGAAATTTTCCATTTCCACGCTAAACAAACAGGAAATTTATGCCTTTGTAGGAATGCCCTCATCTCATTGTCTGAAACTATAACGTCATAAAACTATTAGCACAAAAATGGATTTTTAAATCAAAGAAGTTGGTACAACTTGAGTTCAAAAAGTTAAAACACGTATTAGAGTAAGGAATACATCATGAGAATATGTTTCGTCTATCAAGCCGTAGGAATTCATTCCTACGTAAGTATTTATAGCATTTTGCGCATTTCCAGTTTTCAGTTAGTAAAAGCGTAATAGGACTTGTACATAGGTACCCAAATGGGAATTTTGCAAACATAACCTGAGAATTTCAACTTTTGTTGTGCACTACTCCACAATAAAAGCTGTCTCTATATACCACTTTTTGAATCATTCAGAACTTTATCGAAACAAAGCATCGCGCATTTATAAGATAATGAACAAGCAAGTATGTTACGTATGAAATAATTTGTAGAATCTACCAGAAATTTTTAAATGCAATATGTGTATATCTCCATTTTCTTGATGCAGGGAGCAAATTATGGGAACAATTGAACAAGAGAGGCTGAGATTTGCGCAAAAATAATGTGCCTGGTCCATGTTCCGTATTTTGCCATAAAACGTGTGATGCCTTGTCTGTGCGAATTTTTGCTGGTCAAGCGTATGGCGTTTGCAGTAGGAGGATGGTGTTAAACGATCCCACCATTGTTCTACAACCTCTCTCTAGAGTCTGAATACAGACATGGGAAATTTTTTGAATGGGGTATAAAATTAGGATGGATCACCTGCAACTCTTTCAGTTCATCACTTCTCCCAGTTCTGCACACTGCAGAAGGGTCCAAAGTCCAATTCCTCAAACATTGCCCTACAAGACGCTGAAAGCAATACCTGCCAATCCTCTGATTTCAACGATTTTCAAGAAACAAGTTGACACTTTTGCAAGTTTTTCGAGTTTTCTCCAAGTTTTTGTAATTAGGATCACTGATCTTTTATACGAAATAGTGGAGATAGCAAAAGAATCAAGAGTGTCAGGACTTTTCCTTGACGTTGGAAGTAAAATGGGAGTTCTAACAGAGCAACATATTAACTCAACAGGGGAGAAGGGCGTAGTTGCAGGGCAGCAATTGCAGCTGGATTATCCAGTTGTAGTTTCAATCGAGGTCATCAATGTGGAACAAGAATGTTTATTGGAACTGAGAAGACTTATCAACGGTATGAAAATCAAATTTCATTATCTTGACTCTTCCAACTCCATCTCATTAATTTTTAACTAATTTGAGCTCTGATTTTGTCATTTGCAGACGATGAAGTAATACTAAACTCTGGAATTGAGCTAGACGACGAGTTTTTACTCGGCTTTGTCCGTGGAAAGAAGTGTAACTCACAAAAGGCATTTAAAACGGTAATCTTACATCCATCTTTATCGCTATACGCCCTTGTTTTTGAAGTACTCACCTCAACTCTATCATTCTGTGAATATGTCATTTCCACAGTTTCAAAATTACGTCAACATTAGACGAGTGAAATACCCAAGTTTCTTCAGGAATTTGAGCCCTCGGAACATTACATACTTACTGGATGGGAAAGGTTCTGCAGGCCCGAGATTTTGCGGCGCTCTCAAGTATCCAGATCATGAAGGCAGACGTCTCGGCGTAGTCAAAGCTTCCTTGTTTGATCCTCGCATGCACAAGTGTGATCATGTGATACAAGCCTTCGTTTTAGCTGGACAAGAAATTCTTCGCAGTGACTTGGGGCCACGTGAAGGCTTTGTATTTATAATAGATGCTGCCGGTTTCGGATTCAGACACGCTAGGGAAATCACTTTGTCTCGAATTTACATGATTCTCCAAATTTTCCTGGTAAGATAAAGATTATTGAGGAAAAAATCTCCGTCTTATTGTGAGTCATCGACAACCGACAAC
This sequence comes from Heteromurus nitidus, assembly GCA_034687055.1. Taxonomy (NCBI): domain Eukaryota; kingdom Metazoa; phylum Arthropoda; class Collembola; order Entomobryomorpha; family Entomobryidae; genus Heteromurus; species Heteromurus nitidus. The sequence continues at coordinate 93,026 of JAQFZW010000169.1, read as the reverse complement.
AGGTGCAAAATGTAACGAGCTATTTTTATTTGCACGCTACAGGGTGCTTATCCGGTAAAATACAAGGGCTTTCACATCCTCAACAACGCATACCTCTTCGACACGATCCTCACCGTAGTAAAGCAACTCTTGCCAAAGAAGCTCAGAGAAAGGGTAAGAGAAAATAATAAAAAAATTAAAACATTTTGAAGAAAATGGCTCAAATTATACAACATAAAACATGCAACATAAAAATTTCGCGATTGTTTTTCCAGATACACCTGCATGGAAGTAACTACGAGTCTTTATACAAACATGTGCCACGAGAAATTCTCCCCGACATCTTCGGGGGTCCTCTTCAAGGTGACGATGCTTACGACCTGGCAATAGAGCAGAATTTGCTACACAAGACGGAGTACTATGAGAAATGGGCAACGTAAGTACATCGAAAGATTTTCCTCGTCGCAGTGAATTTATCTAGTTCATCTAACAATTAGACTTGTTAACAATACTTCTTGTTGGAACTCGGACGTTGTTATTTTTTAGAAGTGTTTTATTATTTAAATGATAATAACTATGATTTTGGCAAAAAGTAGGGAACGCGAGCGCTTTGAATAATTTTTCAGTTCTATTATCGCGTGATAATTTTTGTTTGTTCTGCCTCGTGTGAGTATGAGTATACGACATGACGTCATACTATACTCGTTTGTAATTTCTACAATGTTATTACTAACGTCACTATAAGTTAGGTATATGGGGATCAGGCAGTTCAAAAAAGCGAGTACAAAATTATATTACTCGCTCTTCCTCAACAATTTTTGCTGGGATTTTCCCCGTCAGTGCTAAAAGCGTTGTTCAAACCTGTTGGAGAAATATTCCCACGCTAGGTGCCACAACATATTATTTCCGTCTTTAGTCCTAAAGAAAATAAGTGTTTGCACAATTGGGCGCAGTTAAATAAAGCGAAGTGGGGAATTTCCAACGACGACTTGTTTCCAACAAGGGATTGTAAATTATGATATTTTATTGTGTACCTAAACTCATCATCTAATTAATCTTGGTGTGATATGTTGGGTTTTCAACAGGAACTGGTAGCCTTTCTGACTAGTCCGCTATGGAGCAATCTCTGATAAAAAACAGTAAACAGAACAACTGCAAACAACAACTTACCACGTCATGTCGGAATGATACAATGTGTAGTGGGGATTTACACGAAAAAGCTGTTCTGTCAACAAAATATACAAAGCCTTGAATACTCTTGAATGCTAATTAAGTTGATGTTGTGGTATTTATGAAAGAAATGTGATCTGACTTCATGTGATTCGTAGACAAACGCCAATGTCAGGGGTTTGCTATTTGAACTTATAATTCACAAACAAAGGTCTATGCACGGTCGGAGCAAGTACTTTGTTGATTGTTGTTTGTAAAAATTGAAACGTTGTTTTCGAGAAGTCAAGTCAGCCTTCCGCCTGCGCCTTTCCACGTATCAATCATATATTATGTTTTTATTTTTAATTAAAATTATTTTTATCGTTTTCTATGTCCAGTGAATAAAGACTTATGTCATGATGCCAAATACAAGTTTATATAACCACTGCGTCCATTACCATTATGTTTGCGCAAATAATACATTCTAGAAAAATTATCAACATGGTTAACATACGAATAGAAGTATGGTTCAGCTTGGCCTTTGATTGTCATCAAATTTTTTAAAAATATCCTTAGAATTTCCTAAAAACTTTTGGGTACTAGGAATTTATCCTTGAAAAATATGTTCCAATACGTAAACTTGTCCTTAAAATCAAACCGGGGTCTGATTCGATTTGCCTGATGGTAAGTATGCGCACCTTCAGATCGTTGATACAGTACTTCAAGACAATAAAGAACTTCTAAAAATGTCGTGTTTCCACTTGTCCAATACATAGATATGTTAGTATCAGGACGCAATCGCAAATATGATATACCTCCTATCTCATTATTTATGAACTTTTAAAAGTGCAGGGAATAAGCAGATGCTATTTTTAAAGTTATATTATTTCGCTCAACGTTCCACGCCAAACTCCCATCATTGTCTGGAGCTAACGTGGGATTTTTAACAAAAATTGCAACAATTACTGGATTGTGCGAACATCCTGGTGTATTGTGTTACATTCCTTGAACTGTAGTTCTTTAGTTGTATACTAACTAATCAACTAAAGATTCGGGAAGCGATTAAAATTAAATTGCAGGTTTGCAGCGATTTTTTATCGAACTCTTTCTTGTCCAAATTCGAACATCCATTAAGACATTTCATGTTTATGAAATGTTCAAATTAGTTTACGAGGAAGAGACGAGTTGTGTGTGGATAACGTTTTGCTCGTCATGTTCGTAAAAATGTTCTTTGTCTTTTGTCTTTCATCTGCATGGGTTTCTCCAATGAAAGTCGTGCCAATACGCTTACAACGTGAATTCGTGCTCTCGTATTTCGCAAGAGTGTAACAATTCAGTATTTGCAGACACGGGAATTTGACACGTTCAAAATCGGGACAGTAACTTCGTGACCGTCGATAGTGTGAATTACGACGCGTGCGAAATTGGGCTTGCCTTATGCAAAACCTAGTCGCTACCGTTTTAGCATGAAGTTCTGCGCATGATTTTTAAACAAACTTAAGACTAAAAGACATTCAGAAGTAGACAAAGAAATGCATATTATGTGTACAGTATGCAATTTGGCTCTCTCAGATGGAGGAAGAGTTTACAATTTTACGTGCTAGTTAGTGCTAGTGACATGATGGGTTTGGTTCCGCTTTGCACATAGGCCATTTCCCATTAGCATAAATCCCAATGCCTAAGTTAGCATAAAGTCTGGTTTATAAACAAAAGAGTTGAATGAAAAGTTTTAGCATATACAACCAAGAGCATTCTATAGTATTGTGTACATAGAACTGTACATGTATGTTAAAACGATATTTGGTGCTTTACTCACAAATCATGAAATCACACATCCCTTCCCTCAGGGGAATAAACTCCCTCAGCATTTTCCATATAAATCTATTCAACGTGAAATGCATGCTAACCGAGTTGCAGAGGATGGGGTGGATGTGGAAGGAAGCTAAACTTTAAAAACAAAGTGACAATTCTCAACTTTTAACCCTTGCTTTGAAAATATATCGTTTTGCTTCTTCATGAAACAGTATGGCACTAGCACAATGTGCAAGCTTTTTCATTTTTCATCTTTCTCATGGTTGGCCTGTTTGCATCGCTTCACATACTAAACCATGCCGTATTGCATTACTACCGTGATACATTGATGGGTACCACAGATAATTATGACGTACCTACATAATATACATATGCATACCGATACAGCGTAGCTAAACTCTCATGATTCTCAATCAGACATAGTCATAACATAACACAGGAGCTCACACCTAACACCACATCTCCAAAATACCACGAACTCGTCATACAGTTCCTGCAGCAAACAAGAAGAGCTGAAAAAGCAGAGTAGAGCGAAGCCTTTTTAATGCTGACGAACCTGAGCACATTGAGGAATGGCGCAGGAGAAACGAAGTCTTATAATCGCATCCAACAAGTTCTGAATGTTCTCCGTCCGACGATGAGTGTTGAGTAGCGAGAATTGTGATGCTGACGATAAATTCACGTTCCTATGTATCTACATCCAAAAGAACGCAACATTGTAGTGAAACGCATTACATTAAAAATACGCACTCCATCCAATCCACAATTGCATTGAGAAGATAGAAAAATATATAGATATAGTCACTTGTTGACTCATATTCCTTTTCCCCCAAGCACGATCTTATTTTTATTTGACTCAAGAGTAAAGTGTGGAGGAGGAGAACGTTATTTCTCTCGTAGACCCATCAAAACATCCTGAAATGAAAAAGTATAACAAGAAGACGACGACGTTTTCCTAAACAGCCTAACGTTACTCGGAGGAGAGCATTTAGTTGCTTTTACTACGAGGATTAGGATTAGGATATACGAATGTGATGTGCATATAACACGCATGTGTGCACGCAGGTACATCAGACAGATTTTTCCTTGTGCCCATGTAAAAACATGATCATATTATCATCTTTTCTCCTTCTGAATCATCCCCATCACAAGTGCGCTCTATAAGCATGTTTACAATATATGCATCTCAGCTTCTACTTTTCCTTTAGCTCCTCTCGATCTCGTGTGTGTGGTCATCATCATCTCATTTCAATATATGCAGTTGCTTCTCAAGCTGCTGGTTGCTGCTGCCGTCATAGAAAAAAGTACTGATCAAGTCCAAGTCGTCATCATATTAACACTTTTGCCATTCTTTTTTCAGTGGAGTGGTGCTGGTGACTTGGTGTGGTTTTGCACTTGGTATATTGGTACAGAAGACGACTTGGTCGCTCACAAGACTTCTCCTTCTATACCGATCTCCCTTAATCCTATTAGTATTTTAGTGTATGTACATAAATTTGTAACAAGCGAAAGTGGTCTTTGGCTCGAAATACCAAGATTTTTTCATACTTTTTCTCGAAACTCACCATCTGCTTCGTACTATCTTGAATTTTGAATACGTACAACTGTGCGAGACGAACAAGGCGTCCTCTTATCTGTCCGCTTGTGTGTGTATAATTTCGCTTGGTATGTGGCTCCGTCAGTATTAAAAAACGCGTCGTAAGTTTTTATTGTAATCAAGTCTTACAAAACTCTGTCTAGTTGAAACTCGCCGTGTTCTTTGTGAGAGAGTTGCTCGTAAAAAAGAAATCCGTCAAAAGGAAAAAGTGAAGTTGGTTTTTGCGGATGCATGGTATTTGCTAAAGTGTTGTGTTGAGTTCGTTGATTTCTTGTGGGCGTGTGAGCACATTCTGTCCTTTGTGTGGCATTGCTGCAATTTTTCGAAATTGTAAAAATAAAGTATTAATTGTCAAATTGTGCATTGTGTGTGGGAGTAAAAAGTGCATCTCTTCTTGAGTTCATGTTCGTAATGATGTCTGCTGGCCAGTGAGATTCGGATGTCGGATAAGAACCTTATCCGTGTATTTGGACTGTGTGCGTGTGTGTATTTGTGAAACCGAATCGGGGGAAGTGGAACCAAGCAATATGCTCGGAGTGCAATTGAGAGAATGCTGGAGGAGGAGGGGCAGCTGTTGCAGTAATCATGGAATCTCATCGTGGTGCTTTGTTTCAGTAGCATTGCTCTCCCTTTTGTGCATATTAACTTCCAGCATCCAGTCAGCAGAAGCTCGCTATCCAGAACGTAAGCTTTGAAAACCCGTCATCTTCAACCTATCATTATGTTGATTTGAGTTTAAAAAAATTAAATTGTATTTTGGCGTAAAAGTCTTCAAAATTCATTTGAACAAAATGATTCAATTTGTTCGCATTTGCAAAAGGAATGCGAAACTAAATATAAAAAGTCATAACATGTATTGTACACAGCGATAGGTATATGTCACATTGCAATCATCTCAATTTGCATTTTATTATTTAGAATATTCCCACAGCAGTCACCATTGATGGTGATTTTTACCGTTTTATGTGCGTATCTAAATTAGATTAAATGTCGCACATATTGCATTGTACAGAATAGTAGCTCGCGGATTTCATGAGAAACGAGAGCAGTCAATAGTGATTCCTTCAATGAAGTCGGCAGTATATGTACATTCCAAAGTGTCATATAAAGTACGTACGTGCGTAATGTAGGGACAAACAGACTATTTCACTGATGACATTAGCCCCAGCAGGTTGCGATTTCTTCCCACACACATACTCGTACTTCATCAGGGTTACGGTCATTTTGAATGAACATGAATGAACGACTGCCTGCGCTCATGTGTTGACTTATTAACTGAAACACATTAACTTTTTTTCTCGTGTGATCAGCACGGCTCCATTTATAGACTCGTATTAAATTTAGAACTCGAAAGCTGTAATTTTATTCGCAAACGTGCCACTCCCACCTCGCGTCACGACACCCTTCAGTTGACAGCGAGCGTATTTTTTTGCGATGACGCGAAATCTGCAGCAGCATGTCACTGCCACGGCTCTTCGCTCATGAGAATCTTTGTAAATTGCTTATGAATGAGAGATGAATTAAGAAATATAAATATACGATGTATTTTAGTACATAATTTGCGTATACTTGAATGTGGGAAAGGTGTATCATGACACTTTCTCCGTAGACGTTTCAAAATAAACTCGCCATAAAATTCTTTATTTCAATATTCGGGATAGTTTCTTATTCTAGCTTAACGGAGCGTTACAAAATTATGTTGTTGTATTAAATTACGTAAAACTATTAGACAATCCTACTCCTTTTTAAAGAATTTCAAACAAAATTGTTTAAAAATACATCCGTCCTCCGCCCTCGTAACGTAACCTAACTGCCATCATCATCATGAAAATGTTTTGAATATTCATTAGGAAATTAGGAAGAAAAATGAAAGAATACGTTTGCATAAATTACGCTTGAAAAGAAATAAAGAATTCAAAGTAGCCTCATTCATCCTCTGTCGCCATTAACTTAAAACTCACTTTTTTAGAGCAACAATAAGCGTTAGGAGCGAACCTCTGAGGTGAAGAAGAAGACAAAACGGATGCAGAAAGTAATATCTGAAAAGGAGACCATGTGAAATGAAACAATGAAATGCATAATAATTACAGGATTAATAATGAAATCGAGAATGTCACTCCGATTTGTAAGGCGGATGAAGTTGTAGTTTGCTTCTTGCTAAAAGTTACAATTCACAATTGCCGTGTTTCCATAAAGCTTTTACTATCATTTTTTATCGGCATGATTTCATTGTGCTTTGTTTGCGACTGACGTCTGATAGGCCTCTGTTCAATATGTAAATAGGCAGAGAATATAAAAGAGATTTTATAGGAGAAAGATAAGGTTATGTCTGTCAGAACTTCAGAACGAGCAACAAGTAATTTTCCTTTAAACTTCGAACAAGTAACTCACATCCACAATCCACTTCACAATAATCGCCATGCATGAATATACATGAAGAAAGGGGATTTGTGAAGTTGTGAAGAATACGTGTATGTGTGTTCACATAAATTCATCCTTGAGGTAATTATCTCTCTTTTCTGTGCAAAAGAGGGAAAGGGAATAATGAGAAGTTGAAGGGAAAGGGGATATTGAAATGGAAACAGCAGGATATGCCATTTTGTACATTCTCGATATTATTTTATGCGTAAGTTGCATTGTTTTGCATTGTTCCCCTCTTGTGTGCAAGTAAGTCAAAGGAAAGGAAGCGTGCTTGAGTTGGCGACGACGACGATACGATATGTTCGTGCTCACCGTTCGGATGAGCGTGAAATAACGGGACCTACTTCCAATAGTCCAACAAACTCTTCTTCCGATGACTCTCTGCTGATGATGGATGACATTTATAAATGTTGTGTATGCATGCATGTATGTAAGGCAGAAGGCAGCCTTGCAGGTTCATAATTGTTGAACATGTGCATGTGTGCATTAAACGGTATTAATAATTGAGAAAAGAGCGTTCCTCCGTCCTCCATTTCATCCTTACTCACCTTTTTTCTTCACTTTTCCATTCCATTTCTCGCCCGGTGCATATGCTCTGTGTAAGTACCAACAAGCATTTCCCTGCTAAACAAAACACAAATGTAAGCAGAGTGTGAAAAAATATTTTAGGTATATATCTATCTGATGTGCAATGTGCAATGAGCACGCATGAAGCACTGTTACAAGTACAGAAAGCTTTCAGGAAAATGCATTCCTCAATTCAAAGGTCTCACTCACTCAGGTAGACTTTCGCCTTCTACCTTTCAGGCATAAAAGCCTCAAGCTAAGTTGAGAAAAAACACAAAACCGTTTGAGTATGGATTTTGGGACAATGACAAGGATGTTTGCACCTTTATTTTTGTGTAGCAAGTTGGGTTTAGGAAAGTCACAGGGGATTTGAAGGTTTTACAGTTGGGTTGCGCAGCTAAATCATGACGACTATTCAGGAGTGCTACGGCAATATGCGATTTAGGAAGAAGGTGAGGTAAACACGATGTTTTTTCAGGAAGGGTCCATTAAGACCTGAATGAAGAAAACCTCATGAGGAAGTGACCTATGATACATTACCTATTGTATGTATATACTTCCGTACTCGCATATTTTTTTAAACTAGCATTCACTCCGCTGGTAGATTGTAGGTCAAGGCCTTGAAATTTTTTTTTACCTGTAAACATGCATCAAATGAACTGGTTCAATCTTGATAATTCTACATGAGACGAGATATGGTTGGAAATGGCTGATTGACATTAATTTGTTTGCTTATGAATTTTTTACAGAATTTCTGGAAAGTGTTGAGGTATGCGCAGCGGGTAGTTTTGGGGCGATTGGCTTCCTTTCCAAGAAGAAAATTCGTCTCGCAAATTTCCCCAACAATACTGTCTCGGTGAGAATCACGAGATGGGATGATTTGTACGCATCCTTCTACAACTACAGATGCAAGTTTGAAGTTACTGCGCCCAAGAACATGGGAGTTATGGTCGTTATTCAGGCAATGAAGTTGAGGACGAAAAAGAGGGTCACTTGTAGGGATTACATTCAGGTAAAATGAAGCCCTGATGAGCATCATGACATGAAATTATATAAATTCTCATGATTTCGATATGGGTTGCTTTGCTATAGTTCCAGCAAGATGATGGCTACAAGACAAGTCAGATTTGTGGCGTAGTGGATGCTAGAGACACGTCAAAAATCCCCGAGACCATTATCGGACCAAGAAAGTTCTATGATCCCAAGGGAGAAATGGATGTTACGTTCTTCACGGATGGACGAGATGATGACGATAATGAACCTATTTCCCTTCATCTCGTGTTCACAGCGTACAAAGGTAGACAACATGAGCTTTTTTAGTTTTTCATTTTTAATTTTTTCACGACATATCTAATGCATGTATTACTTCATTGCAATCTACAGAATGCACTCCAGCGGCAGTCAACTCCGACACAATTCGGCAGTGCTCAACCCTGCGGAGTCACTCCTGCATTTCATGTAAGAACGGTCATACTTGATTGGAACATTGATCGCATTAGTTTTTAAAAAAATAATTGAAACTATTCACATTTTACAGCGCATTTGTTTTGCGATGGTATATTAAACTGTGGCTTCAACGACGACGACTTCGGGGCTGATGAGCAAGACTGCGGGGAGAAATCGAGGAATGGGAGCGACACGGATAGATCGATCTCCATCTACGTGTTCGCCATCACAACTGTCGCGACACTTGTCGTTGTCGTCATCTTCTCCCTCATTGTCTGCTGCTGTCTCCGGAAGTTCGCGAGGCAGAGGAGAGGAGACTCATTCTCACAAAGTGGAGGCAATTCCCTTCATCATCACAGTCATCATATGCATCATGGCCATGGCCACACGGCAGGATTGCCACCCGATGTTATCCGGCTGGACACTACAGGGTACATATCGTATTTAATTTTACGAGGAAAACTTGGTAATTGGACGAGAGCGAAAAACTTACTCGAATATTTTTTGCATTTAGACCAACCGCTCCACTGAGAAGTGCTGAGCCTTCACCTGAGAAATATCCTGTGGTGGACATTGACCAGCCTCCACCGTACGACGCACTATTCCCATCTTCAAAGTCTTCCTCGAAACCTAGCAAAAAATAAGACACGTCTGTTCAAGAATTTTAGTTGATATTTTTTCTTCGCTGTTTTTGTCACATCTTAAATGCTACTTATAATCTATGCACAAGAGAATGTTCAACTTGGATGATTTCCTATTTTATATTTTTAGTTCACTTTTTATTATTACGCTTGCGCCAAGAACTGAAGTTGTTTTATGAGATATAGTACCAGCTTGCTGGATTAGCTCCCGAATTCCTATTCTAGGTTAGTTTTGGGCTTTTTAAATGATAAAAGGTACATTCTTAAAGCTGCTTCTGGAGAACCCATTTTTGTAACTCGAGAAGAAGGAAAGTTTTGGCAGCTTGATGTTCATCTCAACTCGTGTACGAAATCTCCTTCCACAATTTATATGCGAACAAAACATTACAATTTAGTGTCTAGAATCATTAATCATTACAAGAAATATTATCGAAATTCCAAGTATTTGTGATTTCGGAAAAGGTGGGTTGGTGTAAGATAGGATATTGTGATATTGCCTTTTTTCTGATTCAATAACTAAATGTAAGTGGATGTATATCCTACTGTCTTATTTATCTTTGTTAATTAATTTATAAAAAGCCTAGATTCGAGAAAAAAAATTTATATGAAAGAACAGGAGAAAATGTATTTTAGATTGGTACCGAAAGAAACTCACAACAAAAACTTTTGTGCCTTATTCTTAGGGTCCTCCAAATGAGCAGAAGTAATGTAGGTCCAAATTCGCCTGCGAGAAAGTGATGCTAGCTGAATGACCGCTGTCACAATCCTGATTTTGTTGGTAAACTTCAATATTTGCTCGGCAGCAGAAAGGATCATAATGCTGCGCATAAAAAATGTATATTTACAAATGTCACGTCTATAAAAACTGTACTCTGTACAGGGCAAGAGCTACACGAAGAGATTAATGTGTAAAGGTTAATCAAAAATGTTAACGTAGTGATATAAAATGGTGGTAAATTATTATTTAACACCATGTCAATTTATCATGTAAAATATTCGCGATCGTGATTAAAACATGTTTTGTTATCTGTCGAAATGCTGATGCAGAATAATGACTCTTTGGGTACAGAAATATGCGTATCAATTCACAATCAGACCGAGTTGCACCCAGTATCCAGTTTGTAGTCGATCGTGATCGATCGAGTATATACGTGATCCTGCGGAAGACACATGCAGAGAACGCATGATATTAGTGGGCGTGATGATGGGTAATCCTAATAATTCTCTGATAAAAAAAATCGAGTCAAGTGTGGAAAAATTATTGCACAATCTCATCATTCCTGAGCAGTTGCAACTTTTATGTCTAAAATTAGGAAGATGGTCGTTTGATATGAACTGTCGAGATATGATGTAATATGTTACATGTGGGGAATCACAGTGGGTCTGCATGTTTTACCGGAAAACTCTGGTTTCCTAACTCTGGTACAGTGTGGAAGGCAAGGTGATTCTCAACAAGTTTTGCATTTGACATTGAATTGAACGCAGCTTCGTCTTTGGCGAGGAAGCTTGGAAACGGTGTGTGGAATCAGTCGGAAACAAGAATCAAATGCTCCGCAGACAGTGTGGAGCACGCATGCACTTAATGAGGTGGTGGTGTGATCTGCAGATGGTATAGAGCGGTGCAATCACACAGGAAGGAAAGAGGAATCTCCTGCATTTTCCACTCTGATAAAGTTTGAAGATGAAGAAATCTTTAGTCAAAAATCCAATTACGTCAGCAACTTCTCCAATTTTAATTTCTGGTTTATCTGGTAAAACAAGACAGATATGAGCATTGTGTGAACTAAGGGGATCACGAAATGCATAGGTAGCGAAGCATGATTAACTCGTCAGTCGATCGACATGTGTGCTCTGCTACTAGGGAGAATTATGATGACTAATTTATTAGCTGGAGAATTTGTCGTCTACTCGTTAAAAAACCATGAGATGTTCTCATGTTGCCCAAACGAGATGGAATGGAACAAGGAAAAGGGTGATTTTAGGTACTACGTTGTTGCGAAGTTGCGAAGAAATGAGAGAGAGAAATTGCACGTGTGAAACTGCGCAATGTTTGCATACATTTGAAGCGGGCTCGGCTCATGCTCAACTCATGGATCATGCCATGAAATATAGGCTAATGAAAATGTTCGTCTCATTTTCAACAAGGATACAAGTTTGAACTTTCTCACTTTCACGATCATCAACCAACTTCCATTCAAACGAGTTATGTCTACAAAGAATATAATATGCAAGCGATATGAGCGAAGAGGTTCCAAAGTTTGATCTGAGTATAAAAGTGAATGGTCCAGAGAAGTTCATCATCATTCAGCTTCAACACTTCAACAACTGAATACATCAGCTTTTCAAAGCAGCTTCAAAAGTTTCCTTTATCGAAATTTCTAATTTCCACCTCCTTTCAAATCGAAAGTTATTTTTGTTCCACCTCCGACAACACACCTGAAAAATAATAAAAATGGAGATTGACAGCCGAGTTCCATCCATCAACGTTGAGAGCGCCCAGAAGGTGATCCGCCAACAACTTGTGTTGCTCCTTCATGCTCACTCCTGCCAACAAAAGCCAACCCAAGAAGGAGAAATTGAGGTAAATGTTACAAACATATATAGTTTCCATTCATTAAGCATTACTTGTGGACGATTCTCCATTTCCCCCTGTAACATACATTCTCTAACTTTCCCTTTGTTTTTCTCCAGTGCAACTTGCCATACTGCAAGAAGACGAAGGAAGTGATCGACCACATTCGTAGCTGCGTTGAAGGAGACGAGTGTGGCTGGGATCACTGCGTTGCCTATCAGCAGATCATTGCCCACTGGAAGCATTGCGCCCAGAAGAAGCGCTGCCCCATCTGTGGCCCCATCTTCGTCTCACAAATCAACAACGCCCTCAACGCCATCCCAAAGGCTTGCTAAAAAAAGGCCCTGCAGTGGCCTGAATGGATTGTTGGAGAGCAGCTCTCTGTTCCGGTGTGAAATCTCTCATTTCTCTTCTCTTTGTCGTCTTCTCATCGAACACACTTCCCCGGACTAAGAATGCCTTCCTCAATCCAGCTCGACTTCGGTTTGCGCAATTCTACACGGTTTAAGGTTTAACACGCTCTCCTGTTTTCTTAATTATATTTTTTAAACAGTTCTACAAACAATATCGAATACCACTTAATTCAGTAAGAATGAATGTTTTCGTCTTTCGTGGTTGTGTTACACAACCTTGTAAATTGTATGTTCAAATTTGCGATTGAATTTCAATGAAAGTTAAATTTAAAATTCGAGATAAGCCAAAAAGTTAGGGGGAAAAGAGTGAATGCTTTTTATAACATTACAATTTTATATATTTATTGCCGCAGTCATTGTGTACTTAAAGTATTTAATGATATACATGTGATATATATGATAATGATGAGTTTTCATTGCATTAAAACATTGCATCACCTCGAGTATTGATGCTTCCTTGAAACTGTCAATAATGTCCAAACTTTGAATGTGATGCTCCATTTCCTTTCTCAAGCGAAAATGCTTAGTGACATTTCTTCGAAAAGCTCAATTGAAAATTTATGTAACGCATATAGCTTATATTTGCTTCAGGATATTTTGTTACGGCTTATCAACTTCATCGCAGCGGAACAAGTCTGACCAAGTTCCCTTCAACCTAAAACACAAGCTTCGCATTCGAATTCATATCATCCCCAACCAAGTATTCTCTCATCTTTACTTCCAGCCGATATTTCCTGATGCTTCAAAACTTGAAAATTTGAATGTAACAAATGCCCTTATCAATCACGTGTCATTCACTCCTCTCATCCACTTCATGTTTCATCACACATCGCAATGCAGACCTTACCCAATACATATGCGAAAAAGGATTTTCCATTCCAATCCCAAATTTTTCATATCGCACCATCGCCATGTAATCATCGTCATACGACGGCCATAATTCCACATGGATTTTGCAGTTTGTCCTCGCAAAGTACATTCACATTTCAGCAACGAAACGAGCATTAGAAAAAGATCCTCCGCTTCACACTCATCGTCTACTCCCAAAGTGCCAACTAAAAATGCAGATATGAATAGTTCTCTCTTGTGCTAGAGTCTCTCGACGAATATTGTGGTTATGATTATCTCTCGCTCTACAGTATCAAATGACACATTCCCCGTTGAACGACATTATTTTTACGAGTTTGCTAGCAAAACTTTTGTACACAAGGTAGCGCATTCATGCTCTGCGTCCACAAAATTTGTCAGCGAGCCGAGTGAAAAAAAAGTGTTGAATATGAGTGAGTGAAGTAGCGGTGCCTGAGAGGTATAGCGGCATCGTAGAGAAGTCGAGGAGGATAATACGGTAGCACATTTTGCAGCAGAAGAAGAGCAGAGTTTCAAGAAGCACGTTTAACACGACACAGCGAAAAGCAGCCTACATTTAAGTTAAAGTGAACATGAAACAAGGCAATGACAATGGCTCCAATAAGAAGAAATGATAAGAAAAGGAGACGTCTGAGAGGTAAGATGATATGAGCACAGAGCACATGATATTTCTCTAAAGTTACGTACAGACATGTTAAAACTATATCGCTCCCATTCTCACAAGTTAGTCTCAATTCGAGTCGAGCTCAACTTGAAATGAGGGATTACGCTGAAACTTACTTAGATTAGAGGAACTTTACTTAAGAAATGAACTTGAGCATTGTAACGTCTATACTCCGCATATCCTCACGATATTTAGTATTTGATTTCGCAAAAAAATAATGCTAGAGCAAAATGGTAGAAGCAATAATTAAGCAAGTCATACGGAGCTGCTCAAGAAGTTTGCAAATTGCATTTACTTTACAGAGCGGTCTCTCCTCCTCTCTTACAATTGCAAGCATTGCACCTGTCAGAATACCATTAGTGGGCACACTGCAACCTGCAACACTTACAAATTGCACTAATGCACAGCTAAAAACTTGCCGTTTGCTCAATCCTTTTTTATTTGCACGCTTTCCTAACCCACATTGTACAGGTAAATAATGTGTACATGTGTATGTGTGTGGGCACACAAACATCAAAAAGCGTAATCATCAACTCATTTGTTTCGCTGCTATCAACAAAGAATATCAAACTTTATATATTCTTCGCTGTACACAATGAGCTGAATGAACACCTTTTTAAAGACGTTTATTCTTCGTGAGTCTTATTGTCTGCAGTGGACTTTTTACTGAATGAGCGAGCTACCAATTGCAAACGCAAAAAAGTATCAAGTGTGCATGCATGTGTACATAAGCCAACAATTTTTTTTGTGCAAATACATTTTACATGGCAAGTTGGCTACGTTTTGCATTAACGTCTCTCGTCGAGGAATCTCCTCTTAAGGGAATATTGCATGAGGTCTGCTGGTCTGGTCTGGTCGTGATTTTGAAACACTTTGCAATCTCTCAAGTGTAAGGAGCCCTTTCAGCTTTTTTTAGCATAGGTATTTACCACACACGCATTAATCTACAATCTTGCACATTTCTTTTGTGCATTAGGCAACGCCCGGAAAGTACATTACTGAGTTTTAGCAAAAATAAATTTGCAAGCGTATTTTTTCAACATAAAAAGCAGATTCAGACACACACACACATTTTTTCGACCACAGAATATACTTGACTATCTTTTTTTTATTTTTTAGAATGTCGCTCGCACTTCATTTCTTTTCTTTCGTACGAGTCTTTATCTCTCGTCTTCATCATCCAAAAATAGTTCGCATTGAGTTGGGTTATGATCATTGCAGGGCGTTCATTTCCTCTATCCTTTCGAAGAAGTGAATGTGAGCCATAAATAAAATACGTGTCAATGCTAAATACATTACTTCGCCACGCTGTTTGATATCCTATTTTTCCCAGTCAAGTGCAAAGTCAGCTTAGACAAATGTGAATACGAGCCGCTATGATCTTTCTTACAATTTTCTGCTATTTGGGATTACGAGAGGGAAGATGACGTAGATACTAGTGAGTGAGCTCTGCAACCTCTGACAAATAATGACATGATTCCCAAGAAAAATGCCGATATAATGAAATGAATATGCGAGTGTACACTCTCTTGCCTCATTTGACTAAAGGCATCCACTTAGGTAAGTTCATGCTTGTAGTCAATTTGTAACAGGTTCGTACAGCTTCTTTTGCTCACAGCCCTCTCCTCACGCACAAACTTGGCCATTTCGCATTCGTCTGTGAGGCGAGGGTGCTCTATTGTTTCACAACAATGCAGTGAGGGGCTTGCAATATCACACAATTTTTGTTTTGTTTTGAAACACATGCGAAATATGTGCGTTTTGATGAGTTTGCATAAACAATGTTGTGGATTGCTTCAGAAAATGAAGTGTTTAGAGTAGAATGGATAGCATCACATAATCGTCTTCGCTTCATTTTTGTGTGATAGTAAAAGCAGCATGTGACTTTTTAGAGGGGGGGTTCCTCGTACACATGTAAAATATAAAAAAAACGGCCAAGACTTGGTTTTAGATACTTGCACTCTGTGATTGTCGACTTCTTTGCTCTTGTGTGCTGAGAGGTGTCCTCGTTTTATTCTTCTTGACAGCTCCTGTGAGCGGAGAGCGGAGGTTTACACCGCACAAAATTCATTCATCCCAGTGCCCATGCTCATTCACTGTGTGAGTTGCGAAAATAAAATAAAACAACGACGCGAGCATTGCAACTATGCGAGTCGGTTCAAGTTGAAACGGAGAACGGTATTACTGACACAGAGGGAACAGTTGGCTATACTCAGCAGTGCTTGACTTTGTGTGTGTGTGTGAAGAAGGTGCACACTTATCAAAGTATAAAAGATACATACATATATTCCCTCTCTTTGAGAAGACGCTACACACGCTCTCACACAACACAACATATCGCAAGCATTTCCTCTGGTAATGATGTTCGAGTAACAGTTCAAGTTGAGCTTTTTGCGAAGAAACAAGATGCTGCGAGAAAGAAATCAGGTCGAGACTCAATAATGCGATCAAATCAAAAGAAGAGGAGAAGGAGGCGTTAAAAGCTTGTTTTTGTTGTGAGTAGGCAGTAGGCAATCAAGCGGTTTTCCTCATTCTTCCGATGCTCAACTTATTCACATCTGAGTTGCGAGCATGTGTGGAAAATAAAGTGCGAAAAGGAGCATAGAGGTGTAAACATCATCTTCGTCTCGAAGTTGAGGATATATCTATATTGTATTTTTTTATGAGTAGACGCTTCGATCCGTATGAGTTGCCTTACACCAGACCAGGTTTTCTTTCCTGAGATTCAAGTCCGTCCGTGAAAAGTGGGCTACTAAGGCAGGAGGCCATGCTATGCTGCTGCGCTGAGGAGAACAAACAGTGAGCCCCCCAAAAATATACACGTAAATCTGCACGAACAACTGCAATTTGTATTTTGTGTTCGGAGTGAAAAGTAAGGTTGTGAGGGACAGGAAAAGGAAGGAGAAACGCAAAAACAAGTTGGATTCGCTGGAAGAAAAAAAAATTGTGTGTGTGTCTCTCTCTTACTAGGAGCTAGGGCAATCCAAGTTGAGTGTGTTGGCATTCCGGGATTTGTCGAAGTGCTCCAGCCTCAACACAACCGTCGCTGTCGGAGTGTCTTTCGTGTGCTGTACGCAAAAGTAGATAATACGCTCTCGGCGAAGTTGGACTTGGAGAGTGAGTGAAGTTGCACACAAGAGTTGCATGCAGGAGCAGAGGGGAAGGAAGGAGAGTGCGACTCTGTAACACTTGGCTATCTTGGGAACACAGTTTCCACAAAATAGGACAATACGCAGGAGAAAGGTGCACCATAACTTCTCTTCTGTTCTCCTTCCCAAGTTCCCATCCACCAGACAAACATTGTACCTATCAATTGAGCGAAGCTACAGACAGACATACAAGCATATACTTGCAAAACACACACACACATCCTCCTTTCGCATGCATTTCTCCCTTGGACAACACTAGCCTCGATACACTTTTTTGATAGTGGAGCATTGTAAAAACACAAACTTTTTTTTCGTAAAGGTGACCTTGCTCACTTCTCAACAGAATAATCAATTGTATCGAGTGGAAATGAATCATTCAGTTGAAGGGTGTCATCGGAAGCGTTACTCGAAAAGTTTGTTCTTGGTTTAAGAGAAAGAAGGCGAAAATTTGTTAAAGCGGATGGGAATTGGATTAGTGAAAAGTGAGACAAGATGAAGGTGGGTCCGCATGTGATGACACACAGTCACAGTAACCAGCATCATCATGAGAGGGAAGTTGTTCCGAGGGTGGGAAGTGCACAAGCTGGAGGAAACCTGAAACTAATCCAGTGCCAATTAATGCTCCTCCTCCATGCGAGACGTTGTCAGCAGCGTCATGAACTCATGATTGTGAGCAACAGACAGGCAGCAGTTACCGATAGCATGGCGCGTGCGCTCCTTCTCAACGTAAGTAAATTCCAGTTTACCTTTGAAAAAACTTTAAAAATGCATGAGGTAAGCTTATGTTGTCATACTTTCACCAGTGTCCCATCCGACACTGTCGAGTGATGAAGGAGGTGCTCCATCACATGAAAACGTGTCGTCTTGGAGCAGCTTGCACATACCAGCACTGCACGACTTCCCTTCGGATCTTGAGTCACTGGACAAACTGTACAGTTGAGGACTGTCCCCTGTGCCAATGCGTTCGACAGCGAATGCGGCGTGCCAAAGAGTGGGAGGCGACTCTTCCTCGGAGTTCAAAGTATACGCTGCTCGCCGCAGCACTTCGAAGTAGTCAAGCTCCTCGCCCAGTTGCTCCCAACTGTCACGTGGCAGAGCAAGCTCAAGAGGGGCAAAGCGGTGTCCCTTGTCTGGGACAGGATGAGCTTCGCTCGTGGCCCAATGGAGTTGGGCATGGGAATAGCAATCAAAATGTGGAACGACTCCCACAACTCATCCCCAATTATATTCAGCAACAGGAGAAAGACTCAAACTGTGATAAGGTTTGTGATGTAGCGAAATCATCAGCGGCGACTGGAAAACCCCCTGCTCCGTCTCTGGATCAAGTTCGCAAAGCATACGAGCAGCTAGGTACATAGAAACCCTGTTGAATACTTTTATTTTTTGGCTACAAGTGACAAGCTGAAGTTATGATGAATATCCTCATTTTCAGGTATACCGTGTCCTGAGGAAGCCCTTCGGAGATTAATGGCAACATTGCCACAAGGTCAGCAGGACCCTGGGGGACCTTCGAGGTCATCACCTCAACCCCTTCCACCTATGGACACGGACAGCAATGACCAAGGGGTTTTTGATTGCTCCTCCTCGGAACCATCCCCGTCTCCATCGACAGACTCTGATTCGGAACGGATGTCCCCATCTCACCAACAGCATCCCGTCATCAGCTCAACCACCAACGCCGCTGCCAACAGACTTCCATTTAAATCTTCCACTAACTCGCGTCCAATTTAGAATTTGTGCTCGCTATTTGGACAAGAAAGCAAACCTACTCTTTTATTCCTTCACTTTTTTCTTTCCTCCAAATATTGAAATGTCATGAAACTATAAGATGTGTAGATACATTCCATGATAATATTCACCAAAAATACCAAACAAAGTTTTACCAGAGATTGCGAACGGGAATGTAGGATCGTGAAGTTATAGAAAATATTATAATGATGATCTTAACATTACATATTTTATTAGCCTCGAGATAAACGTATTTTTATGCGATTCACCCCACTTTTCAATTTCAACTATGTTTTAAATGCATATATTTGCACATCTATTTAACTTCAGTTTATATGCTTTTTCAGTATAATTAAATGATGAATCTCTCTCATTAGTTTTATTACCTTAATTTAAGTTTAATATTAATACAATTTCTTAAACATAAATTATTATTATTATATTATCAAGAAACATAATAATGTTACACAATGTGTAACTATAAATATATTCCGATCTCAACTATCTCATTTTTTCTGAATAGTTGTCGTTTTTTTGTATTATTTCATCCTGTAAACTAAGCACCACTACCACTACGGTTCTATAAACTGCACTATGTATTAATTAAATATAACTAATTATTATTATAAATGCTGACATTGACATTGTTTAGATGAGCGCAATTTATAGATTGTAATTGGTAATGTGAGAGATCTTGACTATCATCGCACATAAAAGTAATTTTTTGTGCACAAAAATTATTGTTGCACAATGCCCGCCAGTATACATATATAGACTAGCGTGTAGTATGTATGAGAGTTATATAAAATAATAATGTCAATCAATATTCTTACCTTTAAAAATTTATTTATAATAGCATTATTACTAGACATTATTATGCTAACGGAATAAACGTTATAATCTTACGAAAGAAATATATAAACAGAAAATAAAAGTACGTCAAGGTCATCACCTAAAAACCTCATATATTCAAAATGTGTGAGCAAGGCAAAGTCTTCTGGATTCAAAAAATGCTTCAAGATGTTTCTCAGCTCCAACTTCGAAGCATGTTCCAACAGGACGCTGAAGATTTTTATGGTCTACCTTGAACAACTCGCGTCATCACAGTCTTCCTTTAAGACAAGCGTAGAGCAGCGGTCGTGTAGTGTTGGAGTAGTGGAGTATATGTGGAGTGCGGAGGTGATGCACCATAACGAAACATATAAGATTTTTCATTGATCGCTTTTCACTCGCATCGCTCCCATACTTGTTTTTCAGAAATCCTTCACTCCACTCGGCTGGTGTTCGTGACAGAGTCGTTGTCGTTTTCCTCTTGGCTGCCTTCCCGTAATATTGAAACTGAACCAGCGTAGAAAATATGCTGAGGTTAGGACTATACGAATGTGCTCTATAGTTCCAAACCTCCCTGACAGTTCTTTCCAGACACATTATTTTTTGCAAAAATTCCTGGAATCACTCCGTTGACTATCCCTGTGCTCTTCTTCTTCTTCTCATACATATAGAATTAGGGAAGCAGGTTTTCCCAACATTCCAAGTAGCTCTCAGCATGAATATTAATTACTCATCAAGTAGTCGTAATTTCCAAAGCACGTGTTGCTATCTCCAATTATTCTCGTGGCGAAGTTGCTAGTTTAGCTCAACACATTGTCTACTTTTTGTAATGGTTCGACAAACTGCGACAAACAAAACAATACAGTTCTTGGAACAGCGAAAACAATAATTAAAAGTCTAGTTCCAAACCAAATTCCAAAAAAAATACTCCCCAATTAATTTAGTTTGACAATATTACTCAACCCTTTGAGGTTGTGGAAGAATAGGAGATATGTTGGAAGGTGAACATGTTGTGGACCTCTCAGCAAATGACCATGAAGAAGAGGAGGCAGAGGCAGAGGAGGAGGACATGGATTGTGATACCGTTACGGAAATGGAACCTGTTGTCGTTCCGAAACCTTGGAATCACTTCAAATGGCTGCAGCTAGATACATCGATACGACTTAATTTAGCTGGTATTGGTATGATTGATAACTATGCGCATACATTGTGTATTATGCCACCTTTCCTGGAGATCTGGGAAAAGTAGAGAATCTCCACATATTTGCACTGAAAATAGGCACTGACTCCTTTCTTGTAGGTACGGACTGGTCGCCAATAATTGAAATTGAAATGGTTCCCTCGGGGAGGAGGTTCCACTACGGGATCGCTTCCAAAACGGATGACAAGTCGGGGCGAACTGTTCACGATCAAAAGTTGTTCTCGCTGCTCAACTCGAGGAACCAAACACTTCTTTCTATTGATTTTAGTGATGTGAGAATTTACTCTCATACTTTCCACATCAATTTTCTTGGAAACTTCATTGGAAACAATTCTTGTTCATATAAATATAGGATCTGAAGTCATTCCACGTGATGGAGCCAGATTCGGATCGCTTCATCGCATTCTTCACGCTACCCAGTTTTCCACAAGAGGAGAACGCTGCTCAGTGCGCAATTGAGATTCATAATGTCATCGACGAAGAAATTTATGTGGTCGACTCACTTCGCGTGACAGACTTATCCATTCCAGTAAGCGAATATATCCTCACCTCACTCCTCGCACAATTCAAATAATCGTTTTTGTGTTCCACTCGCAAATCTTTTATCTTCGTCTCATATACTTTCCCTCAGATTAAATCAGTTTCCGGCGAGGAGCTTGCAGTGATCATGAGATCTCCACCGAAATGGACTGCGAGTCAACCGGGTCTGATGACGCTTCACTTCTCTGGAGATGACAGGGAAGGTCTCACCTGTCGTGAGCGGGCTGTCATCCTTGGCTTCTTTCTATCTATCGTATGCCTCCTATATTAAAACTTTGCCAAGAAAGAAAAAAGTGCATGAACTCAGCTAAATTGTGGAAGACCCATTTACCATTTCACATGTTACACAGGGAATTCAAGGAATGTCACATTGGAAAAGGTCTTCCGTTGGAATTTTGACGGTCTACGTCTTCTTTGCAATTATCGGTTGCATCATCGTTCTTTGGGTCTACATCGCATTTCGCAACGACTACTCGAGTTTAAGTGGCCACAACAGCAACGCAACAATCAAGCAACAATTGGAGCGCAGTAGCAAATACCTATTCCCACCGTCGCCTGCGTCATCGTGATCAATTCTCAACATTTTTTTCGATATGTATATTTACTAATGCTAAAACTAACTATAATTATATTATAAACTTTCGCCTATCACATGTTGCTTAAAATATTTAGGAAAATATTTATTTTCTTTATTTTCTATTTCTTCGATTTACTGGATCAAAACTTGAAACCACATTCATCGCTATTTTTTTCTAAATAAATTCTTGAGTTTTTCCTAATTTTTGGAAATGAAACGGAAACGAGAAAGAGTTACAAAAGCGGCAACTAATTTAAGACGTTTTTTCCCGTTGGAAGTGTGACCGGGTGAAGGACCTTTTAAAGATGAAGGACTCCAGAAGTTCTGTTGGGGAAGATAAGAGTTTTGTCGAGTGAACAGACGTAAATATTTCCAATTAACTTTCTCCAGTAACACAAATAATCTCACATTCTGATTTTTACATTTGTATTATTCTCAAAAAACGAAACAACTAAAACTTGCTGCGGTCGACGCTTTTATCGAATATAGATAATCGTACACTAACAAAAGCCGAGCTGACTAGAGAGACAATGACAAAATACACAGTGAAACACGAAGGCGTGAAACAGAAATTTAGCTTTTCGACTAGTACGACCTTCTTCTCCAGAGGACGACGACAAGTATGAGGGTAACAAGGAGGAGGAATATCGCTACTCCGAGAGCGATCCAAAAGTACGTCGGATAATCCTGGAGGTCAGTGATTGTCGTGCCTAGTTCTTGGATGTATGGGATTGTCCGGAGCCAGAACAGCGCTTCCTGTTGAAATCCGAACAAAAGTTAAACGATGTCAAATCGAAATAGACATTCGTATATTGGAATATTTAGCTGTATCACAGTACCCCTTTTCTGAAATCTTCCCCCATGGGGGAAGGCATCGACGAGAGATTATAGTAATTAATATTTCCTGGCTTAATTGGCCTCCAAGGCACTGCATTCGGAATCAACTGGAGTCCTGAGGATGGACTCCTGGAAAAATTAGAAGTAAAATTTAAATATATATTTTAATCCACGTCTACAGATATCTTTAGTCAATATATATACCCACCCTGTGGTGGCGAAGGATACCCAAGCCCTTGTAATGATATCTGAAACGCGCTCATCCTCAGGTCCCAATCTGTCGTTGAATCCCTTTATCGGGTCAAACAAGTAGAACAAGTCGTCCCCATGCGAAACTCCGTAGTTGAAGAGCGGATGATGAATTCCCATTTGCCTGATGCGTCTGATCTGCGGCGCAACAAGAGTTGGAGACTGAGGCGTTCTGTGGGAGAAGACGTAAGAGTACACTGGGCTTTTCGAGTCCATCGCGAATCTCTCCAGCATGTCCATGTGACAACTGAAGAAGGTGAGATCCCCAAGCATGTCACTCAACTCGCTGATCACCCGCTTCGTTTCGTTCGCCACGTCGAGCTCCTCAAAGTACTGAGCTTTCACCGCATCCACGGTCACATCCAGAGGCTCCGTTTTGTCCATCAAGTTGGTGAGTAGCTCCGGGAGCAGAGTGTTTTGGAAGTGGTCATTATCCTTGAAATTGTCAGGGTAAGCTTCCACGTGAAGCAGGGCGTACATGAAAAGCCCCTCATTGTATGTGACTCCAGTTATGACGGGCACTTGTGCGAAAGCACCCGCATCCATTAGCTCCTTAGGGTCTCCGGGAAGGAATGCATCTTCGCCCCTCCATTCTGCATCGACGACTGGAGCGGTTCTGCATGGCACACCGGAGAAGCTCAGAGTAGACTGTTGAGCTTGAATTAACTCGTCCACTGGAATCTCCTGGAGACAAGCTGCCAGTTGGTGACTGTCTCCACTGCATCCAACCAATTTCCCAATTTTTTCTGCAAACTTTATCGGTTTCTCGTTCACAGCCCTAAAAATGTTTATGGAATGAGTTGCTTGAGTCGAGTCTGTGAAATGGATTTTAATCTGGATAATGAGTTCGCATAGAGCTCTTTGCTATTTACCAATTACAGAAAGCAGACCCACTCTGGATAATTGCTCCGTGGAACAAACCTGCATTTAAAAAATAATGCATGCCATTACGCCAATGTTCGAATGGTTCCCATCTCGTTTAATTTCCATAATTGAATGAGAATGTACCCAAAGCACGCGGAGATAACATAAGCGTATGCACCGATGCGGCTCCAGCAGAATGTCCAAAGATCGTAATCCTTCCCGGCTATTTAGTATAAAAAGTTATTACCTTACGGTCATTTCGGACTTCAAAGGTCTTATAATTAATTTAAAGATAGAAACCAACATTGCCTCCGAAGCCCCGAATATACTTCTGAACCCACTGGAGTGCAGTGATCTGGTCCAAACCTCCAAAGTTGCCTCCAATCGCGTCATCGCCAGTACTCAAGAAACCGAGAACTCCAAGTCTGTAGTTGATGGTGACCAAGATGACATCGTGACGCATGAGACGTTTCGGCCCTTGCCATGACCCTCCTCCAAACTGGTAGCCTCCACCGTGGATGTACACAAGAACAGGTAGAAGTGGCCTAGAGCTTTGAACTGAACCACCACGTGTGCCACCCACACCTCCAGCCCCAGCCCCAGCTGGGATATACGGAGTGAAAACGTTGAGAAAGAGACAGTTCTCCGAACCAATTACATTTTTAGTTGCAGGATCTGTTTGAGGACATTCTGGCCCATACGCGATCGCATGAGTGGTGCCGGATTCCACTTCCAGAAGCTTTGCTTCCTGGAAAATATGCATTGAAAGTTGAGAGCAACGCAGATTTTTTTTAAATTTTGAGATGTTTTATTTATTTTAAACATACCTGCCATCTTCGCTCTCCAACTGGAGCCGCTGCGTACTGAATTCCCTTGAAGGCATAATATTCGCGACGACTCCTCACACTATCCACCAACTCCTTCGTTCCCACGAAGAGTCCTTCCGGAGTTTGCAAGCTAACACGAGTTGGCTGCTGCTGAGCTTCACCCAATTCAAAGGTTAGTATAACAACTAGCACCCATTCCAATATAAAATGGTTCCAACTTGTTCGGTGATTCATCGTCGATGACAAGTAATAATGGAATGGCTACGATGATGAGCGGGTTTTGATTTGTCACGAATGAAATTAAAGGGAGATGTACGATATGTCACTGCATGTCTCCAAAAAAAATTGTTTGGCGATGTTGGCACAACACACTCTCTTATTTCTCAATCTTCCAGCGATCCAAATCAAACAGGAAATCGCGTTCGAGACAAGTGTATACTTTTCCCCTTCGTATCAACACAAATACAAGCTCTCTGAAAGGAAAAGAATAACAAATGAAGAGCGAGTGGAAAAATGTAGTTCTTTCCGCGTGGGATGAGATGGGTAATCTCGCTCCGGAGTAGAAAAAGTGGGTCTTCTCAATTCATTTGGAGAGAAAGATTTTTTTTGCGTTTAGCAAAATGAACTAATCCGCGATGTTCCACCCCACAACAAACAACTTCGTAGACTTGATGGAAGAATGTCGGCTATAGTTTTTTTCTTCAGGATATTATGCGTTCAGTTCATCCTCTTCCACAAACACGGGGAGTCAAGTCAAGTGCATTTGGAGGAGCTTTACATAGGTATTCTATCTTTTTTGCGAAAAAACACCATCATCATCAAGCTTGTAGTTCATTAGCCATTGGGATGGTAGAGGATACGTTGATGATGGCACACACATCCTTCCTTCCTTCCTCCACTCTTCGCACAAAACTCTGATGTCATGTCGGAGAAAAGAGCAAAAGGAACGCTCTAAAAATACCTAGAAAGCTATTAGAAACAACTGCAAAAAATAATAATAGGCATATAGGCGCACACTATATGACACATATGCAATTCCCATGTTTTATGGTAATATACACACACATTTTCTTGGTTGTATTTGTATCACATGGCTTTTATTACAGCTTGCTCCAAAAATCCATCTCAATTTCCTTGTTCCTCCCTCTTTCCCCTTGTATCACTGCCAACTCAATTCCCCTTTGTGGGTTCAAACCAAAAAAAAATGTTTTGCATATATCAAAAAATAGTATTGGAGTTAGATGCAAAAATCAATGGGGAAACGGAAACATATATCGTGAGTGTGCTCGACCTTTTTTTCTCTAGTCCATTCCTCCAAGTCGACATAGAATGTAGCAGGATGGATTAATGGAAGCTGTAAAAAAGTCCTTGTTCGCAAACATTGTCATCTCTTGAGTACACAAACAGTTCATGTCTCTAGCTTCCGCTTTTTTATTGCGAGATTATGATTAAGCTATGCTAATACAAAACAGAGGAGAAAACATGTCTTGTCAATGTCAACAAAATATGTGTCACGTGAACCAAATAATCATGCTTCTTCCTTCCCAACGTTTTTGGTTCTCATTCCATATTTTTTTATTTTCACAAAAAAGCGGAGAATCAATTTAGTTATTAACTTCGCAGTTTTTTTTTTACGTAGGACGAATTCTTCGATCAGTTTGATTATTGATGCGCATCAGAGCAAATACAAGAACACATAAGAGAAGAAGAGTGCGAAGTTCATGCGCGTTTTTTCTTTCGTTCGGAAACTCCATGTATTTACCATTAAACGTTATTATGTAAAATATTAGGCTTTAATCGCATATAATAATAGGCTTATAATATTTATATATATTTTACAGGTGTACATGCATACATCATCATACTGTTTCAGGCACTGAAAGTATTAATCCTAGAAATTAGTCAACAAGTATACTTAAAATTACTCACAAATAAAGTATTCGTATATGTCATCGTAATACTTACATGTTCGGCTAATACATACATTCATATTTCTATATCAAAGCCCGGAGTAATTCCAAAAGCATAAATATATATCCTCTTGTTTCTAAATTGCTCAAGAGACACAAGATGTATATTCGCAATTTGGTCCGCTCGAGTAGATGATATTTCATTGCACCATACAATCATCAATCCACTGGTTACAGTTAGTCAGCTCATATTGCAGTTTTTTAAACGTGTAACAATTATAATATATTTAAAATTGAAGTGAAATAGAAAAAACTTGGCTACTCATATATAATATATGGTGTAACAATTTAAAATAACATTTAAAATATAATCCCTTTCTTGCAGTTTGGCACATGAACAGATTTCGGGTGAACAAAAAAATTGAGTGAAAATGAACAAAAAAAGATGTAGCCAATAATATAGGAAATTGTAAATTTGCAGGTTGTTAATTAAAATGAAATATATGTTTCGGAGTATGTGTGATTTTATATATTTATGCCACTCTGACTTTACATGATCGAGCACGGAGCAGCGCAGCAGACGGGCAAACAGACTGGAACAGGAACAGCGCCTTCTCCACCCTTTTCCGAGTGTTTCGACTTCATCTTCTCCTTTTCCTTGTAGCTCCTCTCCATTTTCATCTTGCCCTTGCCTTTCCCCTTCCCGTCGACCTCTTGCTTCATGCTCTCCTCCTCCGTGCGGGTGAACATCTGCCCAGGTGGGTAGTACACGGGAGGACCTTGACGATTCTGGGTGAGTTCCAGGGGTTCCGGTTTGCTTCCGCCGTAGGCAGGATTCTGATATTGAGTCACATTCTTGCGCTGAACCAACTCCGAATCGTTATCCCGAATTGAGTGAGATGTGACGTTGTCGTCAATGCGCACTGTGCGGACGGGATGAACTGGATGGCTGCCTGGACCGTAGGGCACTGACTTGTGTGGACCCTCGCCTGAGCCGTACGTGTTAGACCTCTGCACAACGAATTACATCAAATTAATTTCGAGAAAAACTTTTAACAACTTAAAATACAAATAAAATCTTACTGAGTAACTAGTATCCTCAAAGGATGCCAGGAGCTCATCAAGACGCTTGGGAGGTTCACCACCTTGCTTGGGTGGTTGAGGAGAGGGGAATCTGCGCACTGGGGAAACCTCTCTTTCCCGGTGTTCTGTGGTCACAGTGGACGTATAGTAGCGGGCTCCCAGTCTTTCCGGTGGGTCGTCATACGAAGGGATGTGCGTTGGCTTCAGGGAAGATTGTGACGGGGTCGTGCTCGTGTGTATAATTGGAAGAGGCACGCCTCCCACTGGAGGTGGCTTCGAAGATGATGTAGTATGATGATGTGTGGACGATGAAGTCGACGATGAATGATGATGATGGCTTGACAAGTCTTTGGACGAGCTCTGCAGGATTTTTCGAATCATTGGCGGAGTTTTCAAAGGATCAACATGTTTTGGCGGTGGGGTCACACTCCGATCTGTGATGATCTCGCGAGAGTAGGTCGATGTGCTACTCGGTTTCATTGGGGTGGAGGTATAAAGGGGAGCACCAATTCCAGTTGGAGCGCCATTTGCCAATCCACCAATTCGTTCGCTGGATGAAGATGAAGTCAAGTAAGTCTTCCTTGTTTCAGACGATGACAATGTTTCCCGAGTGGGCTGTCGGCTGCTTGAAGGGAAATCCGAAGGAATCAAGTCGTCCATCAAGCGGTGGCTGGGTCCAGTATCAGATGAAGTCAGATGAGTAAGATGTTCAGGCTCCCCTTGCCCTTTGATAAGAGTTGTGTACGAAGCCTTGGAAAAGTACTCCTTCCGTTCCACTTTTGGCGAACGGGACGAGCCTGAGGGAACAACGTTGTAATCTGTGGGAGAGCGGGATGAACTCGAGGGAACCATGTTGTAGCCTGTCGGAGAACTTGGTCCAGATCCTATCAACATTCGGGTAATACTACATAAATAACATTTCTTTTTTTATTATTTCGTCTTCACTTTTACAATAAAACTTACGAAGTTCAGTTGTTTGGTTCGCTGGCGCGAGAAATTCAATCTGATGAGGTGCCCTTTGCGAACTAAAGCTTCTGTTCGTGGAAGACGTTTCATCTGCAAAAGCCACCGATTTCGACTCTGTGAACCTCGAAGAGCCGCCGTAAGCCGAATCTGTAACGCTTCCGGAAAGAACTGGTCCTCCCCCAACAAGATTCCCAATTTCCACCCATTTCTCATCCACTTGCTCCGGAGGCTCGTCGTTCACTTGAGTTCGCTGCGTGAGCCGATACTCCCTGTACTCTGCGGCATTCCTGCTCCTCGAGTCTGTGGGAATCACTGTTTCTTGAAGGTCTTCTAGAAGACGATCTATATCAAAATATTGTCATAAAGAAATCTTGTCTAGACTAGTGACGTCATCCCGTCTTTGACAGGTATGTATTTTATGTGCTACAACTTACTAAGCCTTGAATCCCACTCCCCCGCACCTGTAACACCTGCTTGCGACAACTGGTTAGAACGTGAAACGGTCGCCATCCTGGTCACCGTTACTTCTCACAACTTCTCTTTTACGTATATCTCAACTTGCTCCTAAAAGGAAATAGAGGAAAACAAAGAAATCCACTTAAGTCTCGAGTAGAGAAGGGTTAAGCCAAAAGCTTTTCGCTGCAATTAATTACTTAAAACAGAATCTTGCACTTTGCTCTGATTTTTTGTTGTTGATGAAATAAAAGAAAGGCGAGCACACAGAAATAGAAAAGCTTCGATGAAGCTACTACACACAAATGAAAGTGAGCTGGAAGTGACACGCCAAAATGATTGAAAGCATCTTATTTTTTCTACTCCAACGGAAAATCGGGTTAGCAGGATCAAATTCGATTTTCCACATCTTCCACACTATTTTGCACTAGAAATTCGTCTAGGTACAGTTGTGGGTGTCCCACGGGGAACGAGAAGGAGAGTTCTCTTTATTTTTAGACTTTTTTCCTCCAATTACGTGTACACATTTGTAAACATATGACGACGACTCGCTCTCGAGCTGAACGCTCATTCAGAACGAGAGAGAGAGAGAGAGAGTCATCGCGAAATATAACCGTTCCTTCTTCCTTCAGTCTGAGTTTGAGTATACATTTTGTATGCTTTGGAACCGTTCCAGAAGAAGTTTGGAAAAAGAGATCTTATTCTCAGGAAATCAGGTCACTTGTTTTGCAAAAAATTATATACAAATTTACCATAGGATATACAAAACGTGTGTACGCGTGTGTCGACACAAGACACAAACTCTTCGTCACTCTTTTCCACGGGATCCATATATTTTCTTTCTCCCGTCATCTTCATTACCATCATCATCAGATGCAGACTCACGTCATGCTCCAAATCAATATGTATGGGAATACCTTTATGCTCCCGTACAACCGTGACTTCAATTTCATGTTACAATAATATGAATTACGCTCGAAGCGAGATCCCTTTTCATTATTACACCCCCGTGGTTTTAGTAAAGACCTTCAAAAAATATGAAAACTCGTGTCAAGATGATCATCATCTCCATCTCGTCAGCACTTGGATGGATCAGGGGAGAGATGATGCATATTTTCTTCCTCTCTGACAGAATTAGACAGTGCGGATGAATGATCTAATGTTTGTCTAACTCCATTTTTAAAACATGTCTTTCATTCTCTCTCCATCTCCTCCACAGGGTAAACATGGCATGGTCTCATATGTGGCTTAATGAATGGAGGAACTTGCTAATAATACATTACATAAAACCTTTTATGTTTTTAGCACTCAAGTGCAAGGTGATTTTATTTAAAAGAAAAAAAAACTCGTCTAAAAATGTGTGATAGTGATGTGCTAACGAGTATATTTAGCAAATAGAAAAAGAGACTGGGAAAATGAGAGGAGAAGGTATACATAGCGTCAGGGGTATAATGTATAGTCAGTCTTGTTGATTAATGAATATTAATGATACATTATACAAGCTTCCCACCAATTTAGCCGCAATTAAATGTCGGATTATGAAGACAAAGTGCTTTCCCTCGTCGCCAAATCAAACTCAGACAAGATCTCATGTTGGGTATGCATGTGTGCTCCACTCAGGAAATGAGATGAAATCATAATTATTACTGGCGACATACGAGGTCCTTGTCATTTTCATTTTTTTCACAAGTAAAGTGACTTGTACAAGAAACGAGGCAGAGAGAGAGAGAGAGAGAGAGAGATCTTGATGTCCCAAATCCAAATGTCCATTTTTGGACTGCTCAATGTTCAAAGCCATGAGAATTGAGAAGGAAGCTTGTTGCCTTGTGCTTATGCACTAATGCTTTTGACTTTCCTGACGATGTGTGAGCCTGTGAGACAGAGAAGGGAAGGTGCGTGTGTGTAAAATGTGCGACTGTGGGCGCAGTGCAATGCATGAGATTGTGCGTGAGTTCAAATATATCATGTAACCAAACATACGAATACGAAAGAGAGATGAGGAACAAGTGCATAATACAATATGAAATAGCACACACACGTGCATTCCACTCTCTCTCTCACACACACACACTCATCGCGCACCTCCCTTTTACGAGAGAGCAGAGATGCAAAAGAGTTATTGTGTGTCTCAGGATGACCATGAGACTTTTTATCCACATTCACGTTGACGATGATGATGATGGCGGCTCAGGAAAATAAGGACATGCTTGCGAACAACCACCAACTGGAAATTTAAAGCACATTTTCTCCTCAAACCATAATCCATATCGGTTCGAAATGGCGAAAATAGGAATCCTCAGGGTGGAAATGTGTTGGTGGGATGATATTTTTGAAATATTTTACAAAACTGCCTAGGTCAACAACTGTTCAATTTTATTCTGCGTGTAATGCTGGTCGCATATAAAACTAGGTGTATGAGTGGTACATCGCGGACTGGTGGATTTTTATGCTGGATGCCTGGAGCAGAACATTGAAAATGTTTGTTTCGTCTTTTCTTTTTAGAGCTTTGCAAGTTGGACAGGTAGCATTTTACGTCAAAAGCGAAACTCGCTAAATAGAAGCGAACATACCTGGAGGGCTTTCTGCTGACTCCCCGTCACATAGACGCATGCATGCGAAAACACACTACAGCTCTTGCCCTCTTCTTTTGCTCAAAAAATCTCGATCTCAATCAACTACCGGTTCGCTCCTTTCTTCTTTTACGAGCACGACTTCTTCTTCGTTTTCTTCTCTGCCCTTGTGTCTTGAGATGACGATGGTGCAGATGATAAACCGCCAATACAATATTTCTGTCCACCTCACTGACAATCAGTGATCGAATCGAGAATATAATATTTTTTTACCTTTCGGCCACTGTGAGCTTCGCTACTGCGCAAAATCTGAGCACTTTTTTTCTAACAAAAAATGAAATCTTTACGTTTTTGCCTGAAGAAATTTAAAGTAAATATTCTAAAACTGAACTAAGATGGAGTAAACAATGCGAATATATTCTCAGGGTGAAAAACGTTGACTAGAAGTCTCAATGCACAGGGTAGACAAAGGAATAAAGGCACAACCTATATTTAAAGTCACACTAATCAACGGAAGAAAAATCATATGAATTTTTCTTTTGCAATCTCAGAATAGCGACCTGTTCGCAAGCAGTTTCACGTTTTTTGTTGCTGAAAAGAAGAAACTAACCGCAAATCTGCTGCTGCTGAGGCTAGTCAAACGGCAACTGATTGACTTTTACACTTGCACCCATCTCTTTGGCTTCATCTCTCTCTCTCTCGCGTAAGGATTTTTTAGTCCAGTCTTCTTGAATCTTAGGGAATGCCTTGAGATGCAACAGCTTGGTTGTATTTGTATACGAGAGAATATATGCACGGTACGTCCCACGTCTTCACCGCCACCACACCACCACCAACATCTTTTTCGATCGTAGAAAAATGTAACGAATAAGTGTAAGTATGCATAAACATAATATAATCTCATCCTCATCGCCTTAAGAACCTTACTCGGTTGTCTCAAGCTCATCTTAGAAGAAAAGAGAACGACGTGACGGGTATATATGTATGCATTATATTGCTCCATGCAGGTTTTTATCATTACATCATTATTATCACCACCGTCGCACAATAATCAAATCATTTTCATTTGTTGTTGAACGCTTGGAAAGAATGTGTGTGTTTTGATGTTGTTTCTTTTTAGCTTTAACGACATTGTATATAGCTTCCACGCGAGATGAGGGAGAGATTTTGGTGTGGTGTGATAATGTGATATGGATGGACGCTGAATGCTGCGAGATGTGATTCATGTTGACCGTTTTCGAGTGGGAGGGACCGTGTATTGGATACATGCATAGTAATTTTCTGCACATTCCATCTTAACGACTCAGATTGAGAGATAATGAACACAAAGGGAACTACTAATCAAGAGTATGCCTAATGAAAAATTTGTGTTTACAAAATAGAAAATTGTATGTTGTTCTGTCCTGATATTGGATTAAGACAAAAACTCAGAAGTCAGTCCCGACTCTCTCGCAAGTTTTGTCTGGAAGCAGGATAATGTTTTGGATTTGAACAAATCTCTCTCGCAGCTTCGGCCAAAAAAATTGGTTTGCAAAACGCCTCTTCCCTGTTTAATAAAATTTACTTTTGGGAAAATGCTGGGTATTTGGGTTGCACAAGAGCATGTTGTGCTGTAAAAATTTACGATGCAGTTGTCAGTTGTGCTGAGAGATTTTTTCACTCAACCTTGACTTTTGCATACATGCTCTCACAACGACCATCACTCAACTCTTGTGCAAACACCAATTGTCACGTTGAGAAGACCAATATTTAACAGAGGGGAAATTTATGACGGATGAAGATGTGTCTGCAATTTGCTATGCTTTGAAATATATGGGATATTGTGTGTGTCTGGGTGCATGGATGGGATGGGATTTTTGTGTGGTTTTAAAACGATGAAATATGAAAACGCGTCAGTTACAATCAACCTTGAAATCGTTCGCCGTAAGCCTTGATCGAGTCTAAATGTGGAATGGAAGGAAGGCAACACATCACATAATACACACACTTTGTACCTGTAACAATACATCCTTTTAAATATGTTTATCGGCTCGACATAAAATAAAATCCTAAAATGGTTAGCGAAGGGAAATATGTTTCCATCTTAAATGCTCCTTACATAATAAACAATTTTTCGCGAGAGGGCTGAATCAAACTTTTTAGCTTGAGTTAATTCATTCATTCATCACATTTCGCTGAAAGTTATCCGCGGTCGTTCTCGCTCACTGCATAAATACAAAGGGGGACCACTAAAAGATAAAAGGAAAGGAAGTGCAGGCCGTATATGGAAAAGCCCTTCTCGTAGGTGACCTTTCTGCTTCTCGGAAGAATGAGTAAATGATGATCACTGCAGTTCAAGTGGGTATATGGACTGTGCTAGGATGCACGTCTCTCCAACCAAATGAGTACTCGTGCAAGTTGGTCGTGCAAAAGTTACAATGGGCAGAATGACTTGCTCCGCCACATCGTCATTCATTTCACATTGTGAATTGTGCCCCATCGCACATCCCTCGCAGTGTCGGTGTGCCAGTTTTTATGTAATTTCTCACAAGGTATTGGTATGTACACGCATATTATGTGTGCTTATATTTACTTCATTGAAATGAGATGAGAAAACTCATTATACTCAAAAAAAATTGTCAACCCACACAAAATAGACGTGAGCCCACGCTGTTTTCTCTGAGGTACATTACGAACTCTCTGGCCACCCACAACACGATGCACTGCACCAGCCGCATAATATATATATCGTATGCGAGGAAAATATCATTCAACGCTAATTTAGGCAATACGGTTCTGAGATTCCAGAGAAGAATGTGGAACAAGCACAAAAAACTACTTAATCCTGATAATGATAATGAAGAACTTTTTTGATGGCATCACTCGTTCCCACTTTTGGGTTGCTTAAACCTACTGATAAAGTGGAAATCGGCATAATAATGTGTAATGACATCATCTCAAGTTCATTCATTCGCGATGGACGCCGCGGATGAAAATGGTGAGTTGGCTGTGGGATGTGGTTGCGTGGCTTGGCTAACTGGCTTGGCGTGGGCTCGAGAATTGGTTAGAGTGGGTCAAACTGGACATTGATTCGTTCGCTTGATTCAGAACGAATCTCCATGATGACGACGACGATGATTTCCAGTTGGAGACAATGATTTTTGACGCAACGGAAATGTTCATCAAATTCATCACGTCACTCATCACCACTTACATAACTTATGTAAAGACCACTCGTATTCATATCTCCAATCTCCATACATTCCATCGAGAACCCACTTCAATCTTATGAATGATTATGTGAGAAATATTTTGTAATTTTCAGCTCGTTAAGATAGACTCTACACATCTTTCAATCAATTTTTGCCGAGAATAATCGCAAAACTGTAATCGACTCACAATTAATATTCAACTCGAATTAATGTTCACTGTCTCGACTGCGAGCACACATTTTTTAAATTAAAAAAAACAGTACTCAACTATAGCATCGCTTAATCATTTGAAATTGAACCATGTTTTACCAACGAGGCAATCAAGATCACCTCGAAAATGTATGCTGGCTAATTCCTCCTCAAAAAGTATGCAATGGTCCTAGGTACTCATACTGTCGATCTGTCAATGGCGATTTGCCTACCTCAATTTACAATTCAGTCCAACTTTGGGCTGTAAGATACGAATGGTTTAAATAGTCATCGTGCTTTTTCGATTGATAGGTACAGGTCTCCGTTCGCGTCAAAAGTACGATGCGACAACTGGGCAGAGAAGACGGGATGCTGCAGAACAATCGGTCCTCCGCCAAAAGTTACCATCAACTGTCCGGATCATTTCCTGAAGAAACATTCCCGTCAGGTTCCTGTTTTCTTCAGCCCCGAAGGTGAGGTCACCTCCGGGCACACAACGACATTGTCAAAGAAACCTTGTACCCGCAGCGGCATGCAATTTTTTGACTAATGCTTGAATGGCTTGGTTTAATTGAACGATGGTTTCATGAAAGAAATGACACTTAAATTCAGTAGATTTATTTTGAGTATTTAGTTAGACTTGAGTATGTTAGGAATAGACACAGACAGGTTTAGTTTAGAGTTTAGCTCTTAATGGATTATTGGTGTACTGCCTTGTCTAAATTTCAAGCATAATTAATATTAAGGATATCCTTTATTTCCTGAGCAGAGTTAAGAGTAAAGAAGCAGGAAGAAGATAGAAAAGTAGTCGATGAGCCAGTCGAATTCAAAGGACCTCGTCTACCCCCTTTAAACACTGGTTTACCCAGCTGGCGAACCCACCGGCCCCTGCCTGGGGACTGTGAATACCCTCGACCTCCCAGTCATTTAGGATTTTTCAGGCATCATCTAGAGCCGTCATACGAAAAGAGGTACAAAATCAAGCGCCCACTGCAGTGCGACTGTGACGAACTCCTCTGGCAAGATCTCGTCCGAGCAACGCAGTGCGCCGGAGTAATGGCTGCTGAAATGGAGAAACGTGAGAGGAGACGCTCCGACGAAGACAACATACGCGGACCTCCCAAAGACTACATTCGTGCTAACGCCATCCGCGCAATAAGAATGCCCCCAAAGAGACTTCGGCGATGTTACGTAGATTCTCTCGGAGTCCACTTAATCGACATGTCCGACTCTCCGTACGTTCTCCGCCCCGGGTTTGGAAAGGTCCCCTCCTACATTTGCAGAAGAAAGATGGAACTTCTCGAGCAAGATCTTAGAGAAAAGGAGGAGATGAAGCAGGAAGCTTTAGGGAATGTTCGTCATGTTCCAGACATGGAAAGGGAGGCGGTCATCCTAGGCTTAAAGGAATACTGGGGCGAACTCCTCTCTCAGTACAATTCCCTTCCGCTCAACTATGCCGGAAATGAGAGGCATCGGGAGCTGAAGGCGAGTTTGGAAGTGAAAATGAAGGAGGTGGAGGCTGACCTTAGACTACTCAACAGTACAAGTATGCTTTTTGTGAGTGATGACTGTGCCAGTGCCTTTAGCTAAAACTTTCAAGCAAACTCTCTTCAACTTATAATTGATACAAGAAAAAAAATTCCCGGTTTGCAAGCTAAATGTAATTCACATTTTTGTGTAATCCAACGCACAAAGTGACTCGAAAGACAAGTAAAAACCGCTCATCGATCGACACACAAGGTTTTGTATTTTTCCAACGTTTTTGGCACTTTTTACCGCATTCAACATGCATTCCAGTTCCAACTATCAGATAAGATATAATCATCACAAAATTTGCCAAAAAATCCGAGCTGACAAGGACACTCGAGATTTTCCTTTCATTGTTTATTGGAGCGCAAAAACCAGACATTATATAAAAATTGACAGACTACATGTTTTTTACACTCGGATATCTTTCATGCGAGTTTTGAGTACTAAAATAGAAATAAATATTATCAAGTGGAAAAAAGCCGGTATATACATAAAAATACATTGCCTAAAACCCACAAAGCACAATGCACTTTAATTAGGCATTAGGCATTTTTTACCGGTCGCGACCGCATAATGATCCATTAACTATTATCATTATGACTTTCAACGGTGACCGGAGTAAAGTACCTTGTCTGGGTCTGGAAAACGATTGCACAATAAGACAAAGCATGCATCACGGGTCAAGTAGTTTTGCAAAAAAATACACCCGGAAGAAACGGAGTCATTTTAAAACCAGGGCAGACGTCTAGAAACAATTTTATTCCTGTCTTGTGCTTGTTGAATGAATGACTAATAACAAAGAGAAAATGTAGATTAAGGGAGTAAGTGTGATGGAAAAGTCATGTTCAGTTTCTTTTATGCACACATTCACAGAAGAATATATCTTCTCACCACTTTACTCACTCTCATGCGCTGGACAAAACAAACAATAGCGAAAGTTCAGCAGAGTTCATTACATGAAAAACTCGCCCGGCCCGAGTAAACAGCAAAATGAAACAGATTATTATTTTTTTGCCATCGGCTTTTGTATCATATTGGTATTATGTCACCAACCAAGCCACAACCAAACCACCGCCAGCCCAATCATAATCTGCCAAATAATTACCGCAAATAGCGATGGCGATCCATTATTCCGATTTAACGGTTTGACGACTGACGACTGATGGACATGTTGTAAAACGTTTCTCCGCTCAGTGTCAATTTTTTCAAGTAGGGAATATGTAGTACAAGGCGAAATGAAACATGAACTGGCATAAAAAGGATTTTTTTTCATGCAATAATTTTTGTCCACAGGATATGGCCGCAGTGTTTTGCAGCAACAAGAAGATGAGAAAGCTGGAAAAATGGGAGAGCGAAAGTGAGTGTGTTTATCGTTGGCGTTATCGTGCACGATATATTTTTTCGAGGTGATTGGCGAGCCTTTGTTGACACAAGAGAAGCTCTTGTCTGTCAACCTAGCCCGAATAAAAAATACAAAGCTAACGCTCTCTCCCTCGTCCGTCGCTACTGCTCTCAGTGCTCTCCTCCGCTGATAACAACAACAACATGAATGAGAGAAGAGGAGGAGAGTTATCATTCTCGCTTCAACTGAAATCTGCCCTTTTTCTCTGCAATTATTTTATTTTCAGCAACGAACACGCACCGGCAAGCCATTAGATAAGAGAAAAGACAAAGCTTTGACAATGCTTCAAGAATGAGTCGAGCAAGTCGAGGATAGCGAGCCCGCAGAAGGCCACAGATTGCCAATCCGTCTACTTCGAAAGCGATAGTCTCCAGATTTACCAGATTCCATTCTTGTTGTTTCACAGTGCCCCATGAGGTTACTCACAACAGCCCTTGCGGCTTTGGTAAAGCTCTCCTCCAAAATTAAGATATTGATTTTGAACTTAAGGAAAGGGCGAGGCGGGATAACACAATAATATTTTATTTTATTTGAAGCTCCTCCTGCTGCAAGTCGCAGTATCCAGAGCCGGCCCACAAAATGTCTACTACCAGTCTCCACAGGGGCAACTTCGTCAGTTGCCCAACGGTCAAAAAATATGCGGGGTACGAATGAAACCAAGAATAAGCGGAAATGCCGGAGGTGTATGGACTGTCGTAAATGTAATGATTATTTTTTCCAGGATTGTCCACCAGGGACCTATTTGGAACCTGTGCAAGGTCCATACTGCGGCAGATGCTTACCCACTACACAATCCTGTGCCAATGGATACTTCATGAACGGGGGACAATGCTCGGGGTGCCCTTGTCCGGAAGCGAATGGAGGAAGGAGGTACTAACAAAAAGCAGTAACTTAAAATTGTGTATGAGCTTGTGTGCTAAATTAAATATGATATTTTTCCGACAAGGTTCGGCACATCTTGTCGCGTTGAGAATGGAGAAGTTGTGTGCGACTGTCCAAGTGAATACACTGGTCGGGACTGTAGTCAGTGTGCCCCAGGAGCAGTTCAGAATAACCAGTATCCCTACAACTGCTTCCGATATAATAACTCCAACAGCTTCTATGTCAACTCACCAAATCGTCAGCCACTCACAATTCCGCAAATTGTGCAACAACGTCCTCCCGCTCAGGCATTGTGCCCGATTACGAGTAAGTTTTGTATCAAGACCTTAGTCAGATTTAGGCATGCGCACGAAATGGGAACCATTAATTTCTTGTCTGCATTCATCAAGGTCGTGGAACAGGATGTGCTCCGAACTGCCCAACAGGCGGATGCACACCGAACTGCCCAACAAGTGGATGCGCAACAAACTGCGCCCCACCTCAAATTGGATGCGGCTCAAATTGCGCTCCTCCTCCTCCACCGCCGCCACCACAAACCGGATGCGCCCCGAACTGCCAACCCCAATGCCAACCTCCGGTTAATCCAGCTCCTTGGAATCCCGTACGATACCGTCGAAACGTGTGTCCTGGACCGGTTCCGTGTCCACCACAACCAGCTCCCATTTGTCAACCACCACCGCCGCCGCAACCACTGCCGCAACCATGCCCTATCCAACCATCATATCCATGCCCCCCAGTTCAAGGTCCTTGCCAGCAATGCCCCCCTATCCAAGGCCCTTGCCCTGCTTGTCCCGCACCCACGCCCTGCCCTCCTTGCCCGCCAATTCAACAGCCATGCCCCGTTTGCCCTCCAATTCAGCAACCATGTCCAGTTTGCCCTCCAGTTCAACAACCATGCCCAACTTGTCCAGATGTCCAGTGTCCTTCCCCTTGTCCCAGCCCATGCCCAACTCCTTCGTGTCCATCTCCATGTCCCAACCCTTGCCCCCCTCAAATTCCTTGTCAAACACAGTGCGCAGACCCTTGCCAACCTTGTCCACAAATTCCTCCCTGTCCAGATTGCCGTCTGCAATGTCCACCTTGCCCCACTCCATGTCAACCGTGTGGTACATCCAATTGCACTAATTGTCCCAACCCATGCAAAGATTGTCCCAATCCCTGCCAGCCTTGTCCAGCGTGTATCATAGGAGGCAGTGCAATTATAGAGCCTTGCATATGTGATCCCAGAGGAACAGCTTCCCAGGCTAATGCCGAATGTATTTGCAAAGTGAACGTACAAGGTGCTCGATGCGACCAATGCAAGAAGGGCTACTTCGCGTTGTCCAGCACGAGAGCCGAGGGATGTTTGTCTTGCTTCTGCTCTGGGCTTTCAGATGTCTGCTCGGTAGCACCCTACTTCCGCACAACTATCAAAACGAGCCGAAGCGCTGATTGCACCATTCAGCTTACAAATGAGTAATGTCAATAACATTAATACAAGCAAGTGTTCATCTTGACAATGTTCCGTACAATATTAAAGTTTTCTTTGTTTTTTTTAATTAGGGACCATACTATAGTATACTCTCAGGGCTCATCAGGCTTCTCTTATGACGGGAGTCAAGCAATGTTTTCGAAATCAGTGAATCGAAGATTCTTCTGGTCCCTTCCAGCTTGTCTGAAGGGAGATAGGGTCACGTCCTACGGAGGGCTCCTCACCTTCTCGCGCATGTGCAGTGGAAACGGCGGTACACTTGGAGCAGATCATGAAGTGATGCTTGTTGCCGGCTCGGGAGCTACAGTTTTCTGGACCACGTTCGAAGATCAGAAATGTACAGGAGCTTGGACTGTACGGACCTCACAAATGTCTTATCTTACATTCTATCTATATGTATCTATCGATATGTTATCTAGAATATTTATGTTTGGCAGAACGTTGAAGTGTTGTTGGCGGAAACAGCCTACTGGTCAAGTTGGAAAGGCGACCAATATCGAAGAGCGACTCGAGGGGATATAATGGAGGTTTTAGCTGATTTACAACTCATCTTGGTTCGGGCTACCTTCTTAACCACCACGTCCTCAACTGGCATCAAAGATGTGACTCTGAGTTCCGTCTCATCGTCCCCAAGTATGAAAGGTCTCGCACTCCACGTTGAAAACTGCAGATGTCCCACTGGCTATCGGGGTCTCTCATGCCAAGTAAATTTGAAGATTATTATAAAATTTTGACTATGACAGGTTTTTTTTTGCTTTTTTGTTCAATCCGATTTGTTGGTGATCTGTGTAGAACTGTGCTCCTGGCTACTACCGGGACGTCACAGACATGTCAAGAAGTGTTTTTGGAGCTTGCAAGCCTTGTCCTTGTAGCAAAACTTCGGATGGTTGCCACTACTCGGCTGGTCAGGTGGTATGCAAATGCAAACCGGGATTTACTGGTCCACTTTGCCAAGACAGAGGTAACTTATTTTTGTAGAAGAATTTAGGCAAGTATAAGAATGAGGGGAGGTGTGGACAAATCTGTCTAAAGTCATTTTTCCATTGTAATCTTTAGAGACGATCACGATTACCTGTGATCCTTTCCGAATTCGTGAGGTGGCAGGCAGTGAGATTGACTTTACGTGCAGCTACACAAGCAACACAAGGCGACGTCTTCTCATGCGACTTGGAAGAGAAGGCGACAAAGGACTTTCGGAAGACACAACTTCCATCACAAGAACTATTACTTTGACCAAAGACCTACGAAGAGTTGAGTGTGAGGTGGTGGACAATGCTGGAGTAACTTGGGCCATTGTGTACTGCGCTGTCGGTATGTCCAAAATAACACTTTCAAAATGTAGGATTTTAAAGCTCTCCCTTCATTTACTTTATTTCATCCGACAACTTTTTAATTTTTACAAAAAAACAGAGATCATCGAGGTGGTCAATGCAACTATGCCACCTCCTCCTCGAATCATTTCCGTGATCCCAACTGAGACATTTATTTGTGTGAACGAGACCGCCTCTGTGACTTTGTCCTGCGATGTGCACAGTTTCGGTGGTAAGAAGGTTGCCGTGGAATGGCGTCGTGAAGGGTCCTCCCAGCCCCTGGGGTTGGGAAGTGGAGAATCCTACACAATCCGGAACGCTGCCGTTGTTGACGCTGGAACGTACATTTGCTCCGCTTCCGATGGCGAAGTAATTGGAATAGGCCAGATTGCAGTGATGGTCCGTAGAATCTTTCCAGCTAACTACCCAATGCTTTTGCAATATCCGATTAACGCTACCAACCAAATCGATGTGGAAATACACAATCGTCATGGAGGGGACTTCCCTCACTATCCCTATCAAGGGGACGAGCCTTCCGACGGTACGAATGGGGGTGACACTCCACAAATTGCTCCTCTAGTTCCTGGCTCGCCCATGGCAGTTGTTGAGCCGGCTTCAGTAGTCGCCAAACCCGGGGATACAGTCATCATCCGTTGTAATGCCACTGGCGAGGAGCCACTCAAGTTTTACTGGAAGTCGGGCACGAATGACTACATCCCCGTTCATGTGCGAGTGTCTCATGGCGCTCTTATCTTCAGATCGCTCCGAACACAAGACGCTGGGGTGTACTACTGCGTCGCCTGGAATCACTTGGGACAATCTACTGCTCGCGCTGTTATCAATCTTGAGAATCAAACCGAAAATGAGATTGGTACTAACTATTTAATATACATTTCTCTTGCAAATTATGTACTTAGTACTTTGCTAACATAATTTTTGAAATTGTTTTCCAGTCGAAATCACACATCCAACGATTGAGGTGCTCAACGAAGAAATAGTTGCAAGGCCTGGAGAAAGCGTAAACTTGCAATGTCGAACCAACACGACAGGAGGTCGGCTGCAGTGGAGCAAGATCGGAGGTGAGATTCCCAAGTCTTCTGAGGTTCGAACTGATGGCGTCCTCACATTGTATCGCGTTACCGAGAAAGACCAGGGGTCTTATCTGTGCACCGTTACCACCCCATTGGGAGAGCAGAAATCTGCGCAAACTGTGCTCAAGTTAAAAGAGGTAACCTTATCTGATTGGAGACGCGTACTTTTTCTGACAATCTCAAATTAAGGCAAACCATTTTAATATTTATACAGCATATCGGAGAACTATTGGTTCCACCTCGGGTGGTACTCAAGCCGAAATCTCCTATGCGCGTAAGGACGGGGTCGACAGTTCGTCTGGAATGTGAGAGTGCTGGAACTCCAACACCAAATGTAACTTGGGTGCGATCCATCGAGTAAGTTTGCTTTTTACATGAAAATACTGAAAAGTTTTTATGGATTCGAATTTGCAACCAAATATGATCACAATCCACAGTGGCGTTGATAAGAGATTGGTGACCACCGCCAACAACAAGGCAATCTATGAAATTAAGCAAATGAGCGTAGCGGACGTGGGCAAGTACACGTGCAACGCTCTCAATGCCGCCGGCAGGAAGTCAGAGTCCATGTCTTTGACGATTGATGACGGGGAGCCTTGTGGCGATAACGAGTTCAGGTGCCGATCG
The DNA here is from genome assembly GCA_034687055.1 of Heteromurus nitidus. NCBI lineage: Eukaryota > Metazoa > Arthropoda > Collembola > Entomobryomorpha > Entomobryidae > Heteromurus > Heteromurus nitidus. The sequence goes on along the minus strand of JAQFZW010000169.1, from coordinate 49,420 downwards.
GCAGATCAATGTATTTCCAGGGAGGATCGATGCGATGGCGAAAAAGATTGCAGGTAATGCAAAAAATCATGTCGCATGTACATGAATTTTCTTTTCATTTTCTTGTCATGTCATTGGAATAACTTCTCGTAAAGTTTAACAACGACCATGCGTAGTAAAGTGACAAAAAGTAAAAAATTCATGTAACATGCATGTACATGAACATGAAAGGAAATTTAAAAAAAGGAAATGAAATGCAAAAATCCAACATGAACAGAAATGATTTTTAATTTTTTTTCATTAAATTTCCAGGGATGGAAGTGACGAACTCAACTGCAAAACATCACGACGTGTTCGTAGTCAACAAAAGAAGTAGTTCATAAATGGGTAAAAATATTATTATTATTTGTTAGTTAACGAGTTACAGTTCAGTTTCAATTTGTAAATCATCTACCTCAAACCTCAGGAAATCAAAAAAATGTGTTCACACATAAAATTAGCAATATTTAGTTAGCTAAATATACCAAATCAAATTTATCACAACCTGACATTGTGTTCACAAACAAATTGTTCAAAGTAAGCAAGAAAACTGGGAAGTATATAATTTATAAAGTTTGCATTTGTTAATATATGCAACTAGTGTTCATTTAGAGGGCTGAATAGTGTTCAAAATGTATGAAAGCGTAATGAGCTTGTTTGATTAAATTGAATAAAATTGAGTAGTATTTAAGAGTTTGCAATAAAAATCACTCAATTTGGGAACGATTAAGTCTGCATTATTGGCCTTGGTCTAGGAAATGTTGGGATTGCAGGTAGTTTCACTCCAAAAAGAGAAGTTGAAGAATTGCTCCAGAATATCTGTGTAATAAGTTTTTTCATAATTTGAACATCACAACACAAACGGTGACATGATGAAATACAATTCTACGAAAAGGACTCACTTGCAAAATTATACAGCGTCCAATACATATCGGCGATCCATAAACCAAGATTGGACGAGTAGATGCATTTCTATTAAAATTTCCCGGTTCCGTCGGTTCAACTATTTCAGGCTCGGTTTCTGACATCTTCGTATGCTCCCGAAGATCATTAGGACGCAATGGCCATACCCTATGAATTTCCTGCAAAAAATTGATAATTAAATTGTATGTAACACTTTCAGGATTAATCTGCCAATTCATGGACATGGAACGGTTGGGAGTACGAGCGTACCTCATACTCGCAAAGTGTGGATGCAACGACGCTTAAAAAGATTACAAATGAATAAACCAAATGGCAGCAGTTAAAAGAAACTTGCTCCCTACAAACCGCCATGCCTTTTGAAACTAAACGAAGGAACACGGTGTATTGCCTACGAAAAAAAAAAACAAAATGGATTACACTCAACTAGGAGTCATCCACCCGTGTAATTCATCACTGGTGCTAACTACCACTACCGCGTAATCGGATAATAAAGTGCGAATATATGAATGGAGCATGACGTGATGCGTATGTCACGCACAAAACATGTAACAAGTTCTCTGCTCACGCATTTCGTCCAACTTTCCCTTATCATCCCAAAATTAGCATCGACATCTGTTCTCCATCAAAATAAATTAAATCAAAGTAGTTCCTTGGTGCGTGGCCGGGTCTGAAATCTGGAAATGAAAGCGAGTAGTACCGTACCATTTTGGATTGCATGCAATATGCTAGCTTATAGCTACCTCTGCACTGGATACATTTCCCATATCAAAAGCGTTTCGTTATCACATGCGTAATGTAGCCGAATATCACTCTCTTCATCAACTTCCGGATCAATACTTCTGCGAGCGTGGTTCGTGTGCAGCGGCTGTTTTACGCTCGTGCCATATCCACATTTCACGTATGAAACGTGCCATAGGCACCTCTCTCTCTCTCTCTCTCTCTCTCTCTACTTGGACTAAAAATATACTATCTCTAGGTTCATGACTATGTCCAATGTGAATTGGAAGAGTATGTTGCGAAGAGAGAGTTTTTTTTTGGCGAAAAAAGAAAGATATACTTTCCCGTCTATTTTCACCTTTGCTTTTTCCATGGAACACATGCGGTATAATAATTCAACATGCGAAGGGAATCAACATGAACCTTGCTCTTCCTCAACTATGATTCTAGTTAGAGGAGAGATGAGATGCATGTTCACTTTGATCAGCCCCCAGTCTTATTTCCATACCGAGCATCTTTGCCAACAGACTATCAACAGTTGAAGGTGGAAGGGGGAAGATGCTGACATACAAAACAAGAGTGTAAAAAATACTTTCGAGAGGCGACATAATGTGAACACCGGAAAAGGTGAATTAGTGAAGATGTTGGAGCTTCAGGTGAACGGTAAAGGGTGAGGTGAGTCACGACAAAATGTTGATGATGATGCCGGGGGAGATGGGGTCAGCGGCGGAGGAGGAGGACACTCTGTCCCCTTCCTCAACTCACCATCGGGCAAGTGGGGGAAACGGTGTGATTGTGCGAGAACCGAAACTCCTCGTCAGCAGAAGATTGGTGCTCACTCTTGGAATCTTTGTGGTTGTCGTTCTTGCCGCGATCTTGATATCCCTCTTGTGCCACTGGCTCTTCACTGTGATTCGAGATGGACAACCTAGCTTCAAGTATAACCACGAGAGAATGACAGCTCTCCAGCCGAAACTTATTGGGAGGGTGAGGGGACTCTGGGATATGGCCAATCGGAGTATTCACGACATGAGTGCGAGAGATTACTTGCGAAACCTGTCCAAAACTGATCGGTCTACTTGCTATTCCGCCCTTTGTGTGCACACAGGTGAGGAGAGGCGTGCCTTAAACAATTCTCAAGATTACTCAATTCAAAAACTCAATTCTCGTGTGTTGACAGCACTCAATTTGCTGGAGTCAATGGACTTCTCTGTGGATCCATGCGAGGACTTTTACGCTTTCACTTGTGGCGGCTGGATAATGCGAAACCCTCCGACCTCACCGAGTTCCGTTACAGACCATTTTGCCAAAATTAATGATCGAGTAATCTTGGCTACTCAACGTATGTAAATGTAACCTTGAATTTTTTTCAATTTTCATAAACCTAAAAGTCTCTTGGTGTAGTTATAACCTGTGTTTGTATGAAATACAGGGATGATTGAGAGGGCCATACGTGATAACAGCACAACCGTGGGCACAGGTCTACAACTGGCTCGTTCTTTCTACACCGAATGCATTGACATAGGTAAACGATTATATGATTTCAGAGGATTCTGTTAAAATATGACATGAATTTTCCATATAATTTCAGAGCAACTGGAACGAGATGGGTTGCAACCAGTATTTAATATCCTTGAAACGCATGGAGGGTGGCCACTCCTCTACGGGCACGCTTCAGTGGACACATGGTCCGATCGTTGGAACTACAACTGGATCAAAGTGATAGCTCTCCTCCAAAGACTCTCAATCCCGACAATATTAAATCTGGAGATTAAGCAGGACACAGCGAAGCCGCTAACCAATGTTATTTCTGTAAATGGCAATCTGGGAAAATATTCAAACTTTGCATTTGGAAGGAGTCAGGAATTGATTTGAAGGTATATTTTTCTGTAAAGGTTGTGGAGCCGCTGTTTTTCCTCAGCCGTGAGTACCTGGTTTCCCCCGAGAGAAACACGAGACTGTTCACCGCGTACAAACAGTTCATAGTGGACGTTGCGAAGGAGCTCCTCAACTGGAGAAGTGAGACAGTTGTCGGCCTAGTCGTAGATAATATTCGTCTGGATGACATGGCAGAGAACATTATTAATTTCGAAGTGAGTCTCGCAAAACTAGTCACCCCAGACACGAGTTTCTCCAACGTCGAGACATTTTGGGAAGTGCAGCACTTTCAAAAGGAGACTGAGAAGGGTTTGGTCGCCTCCAACTTCCAGAATCGAGTTGTGTGGAAGGAATTCCTCGACCAAGTTTTCCTCGGGAGTAATGTGAGCATTGGTACACACGAGAAAATCCTTGTTCATGATATGCCCTATATTCAAGGGCTTGCCAAACTGTTGGACCGCACTCCGACGGAAACGCTCGCCAATTATGTGATGTGGAGGCTGATGGCCAAGTTTACGACTGGATCGACTAAAACGCTTAGGAAAATTCATTCCAAGTTTTATCACGAGTTGTACGGGGAGCAGAGAATCATGGACAGGTACAATCGCACAATCTAAGTCTCTGAAAGTTAATTAAAGAAATCCTCTCTGGAATGACATTAGGTGTTCCTATTTTCTCCAGAAATTCCACATGCGCAATGGTGGTCAACAGCAAATTTGCTACAGCAATTGGTGCCGAGTTCGTCAAGGACACTTTCGAGTCGTCACTCAAGCGTGAGGTGGAAACGCTAGCGGCGAAAGTGAAGTCGAGAATGGAGGAGCTTCTTGGGCGACAATCATTTATACCTCATCTTCTTCAACTAGCCATTCGGAGGAAACTCAACTCAATCAAGTTGTGCGTTGGCTATCCTCGCTCCTTCTCGAATGTCACGTATGTCAACGAGTTTTACGAAGAGATGCTCGTGCTGGAGAATGGGACTTACATTGAAAAGTATATGAGCATCGCGAGCTGGCTCTTTATCAAGTCGCTGTCCGCATTGAGGCAACCTTTTGACTCGGAGTGTTGGGGCGGCTCCCCAGGATCTTTCATTGGAGAAGCTTATGCGTACTACGACACTGCGCGGAATACAATCAGTAATTACACTATCAACAATTATTATGTTTAGTTTAACTTTCTGGGTATTTTACAATTTATATTCCTCTTTCGAAGACTTACCGGTGGGTCTCCTCCAGTCCCCTTTCTACTACCAAAGGTCCGTTCCCTGGTACCTGAACTACGGTGGGATCGGCACTATAATCGGCCACGAGCTAACCCACAGCTTGAACATCGAAGGGTGGATCCGAGTGAAGCTTGTCCACCAGCTGGAGACCCTTTGGGAGTGTCTCATCTCCTCCTACTCTGAAACGGACATTCCCGAGTTGGAGGGTAAGTCAAAAATGGACGGATATCGAACTCGATCGGAAAACTTTGCCGATCATTTTGGACTCGCTAGCGCGTACTGGGCTTATCACCAACAAACGCCTGCCTCCTCCTCTTCCGTAGTGGACGATGAGCACAGCTTGCCAGGGCTTGAGCTATTCTCCAATGCACAAATGTTCTTCATAAGTTTCTCGAACGTAAGACAGAGAGAAGATTATATTAAGATTAAAGACGAGAAAATTATTAATTATCCTTACAACATGTTTCCTAATTATGAATTATTTAATGATGATTGATGGGCACAGATGTGGTGCGACTCAAAATCCAAAGAGAGCCTCTACGACGAAGTCGAGTCTTCCACACACACTCCCTCGAAATATCGCGTCCTCGGGGCACTCAAGAATTCCAAGGACTTTCCCCAAGTCTGGTCTTGTGCAGTTGACTCGAAAATGAACCCGAAGCGGAAGTGCAACCTATTCTAAAAAAAAGTATTTTTCCCCACCACACCACCACCTTCATATTTTTTTTCCAAAGGAGCCACCTATATAAGATAACGTCAAGTAAAAATTCGTTGGTCTAAAAACGAACAACCGAGTTAATGAAGCGAGCGTTAATCATATCTGCCAGCGTGAAAGCTGATTTGTGATGTTATGTACTTTCGTTAGATAAAAAAAACATTCCAAAATTCCCAGACATGAAGAAGCACACACAGCTAAATGTTCATGCCTCCACAACTTCCAAGAGCTTCCATACTCCATACACATACATCATCATCATACATATGCTCCACCATTTGAAATAACTTGTGATTACACAAAACGTAGGAGAAAAGGCCATGATTCATTTTGGCGCATGTGAGAAAATAGTCATGCTGCACCTGTGTGCCTCTTGCCTCTGCTGATGGAAGAAAGAGTCGAAGACACACACTCCAAATGACAAATGACTACAATTTACAGTTTAGCGCATACCAGAAAACCTCATAATACTATCATTTTTTGTCAAGTGCAAGGGCATATATCTATCTGCATGCTACACTAATTGTTGAGGATACAAAATACCGTTTCTATTACACTTGTACACTTGTACTTGTCCAAAGCTAAAAAGGGGATGAGCATCATTTTCTTCTTGGAGCTTTTGATTCCAATCCAATCTCAAATTCAATCCAATCCACACACTCCTCACTCACATGTACTTTCCAAACTCTCTTTCACTCAACTATTTTTCTTCTCGTGCGCATGCATATCAAAAGCGTATTTATCGTGTAGACAAAAGTAAATGTACTGGACATGGAAATAAATGAGTTTTTAATGTAACCTTCACAGCCGAGAGATGTGAGCGAGTGCTACTGCTTCAATATAAAAAATCCCGCTTGGCATCTCCTTCCATCCATTTCCCTTCTTTCAACTTAATGACCCTATTGTCAACTCTTGGGGTTGTGTCGCACAACATCTTATAGCTTCTCAGTTCCTTTCTTCATTTTACACTCCAACTCCAACTCGATAAAAGAAATTGTATATATTTTCTCTCTCTCTCTCTGTTTGTGTGAATTACATGAGGAGCTGAGTGAGACGAGTCAAAGATCGCTTTGTTCCACTTCAAATTGTTCACGGTGCAGCTGGCTGTGAATGAGTGAAAAGTGGCGATGATGCTAATAAGAGGAGGAACTCGGAGTTTTGTGCGACGATGATAATATCCCTCTGTCCTCATGCCTTTGGCTGTCGATAGCTCTTCACAACTTTTTCCCCAAGTCACTTTGCACTCGGAAGGAAAAAAAATATACAAGCATGTAGGGATGTGGGTAATGTGTTGAAATGTGGTGTTGATGATCATGTCTCATCGTCAGTGACACAATAAGGAAACCCCGGATTTTAGCTCCATCCTTCCGAATCTACAATTTGCGCACTTCCCTCACCAGTCATATTGATCAATATCAAGGAACTAATTACAAGTTCAATTGCTAATTACACAAGACTATTACAACAAGATAGTTAGAGAGGTTGCACACAAGTTTACATGACATTCTCTCTCTCTCTCTCGCCCAGTATTTAACAACCTTCAGCTTCAAAAGTAGTGGAAATCCAAACGAGAGAGGCAATTTTTTGGATGTTGTGACACACCACGTCTAGGAATTCGTTTTGAGGGTGATCTTTTTTGCCAATAATGCTTGCCAGCATACCACAACTTCTTTTCCATATGAAAACCTCGTCGGTTCGAATTCGAATCTAAACACAACTTCGGTATGGAATATGTATTCAATCAAAGAGGAAAAAGATTAATTTCCCTTGCCAATAATGCCACCACCACGCACCTATCTCCCCACAATATATGAGATGAGGCGAGAAAACGAATTAAAAAACTGTCATTTATTTTTAGCAGACGGAACAACAGCAGATAGGCATATTGGATCATTTTGCTTCATTCAGCTAGAGCATTTTCTGTGTCGTCTCTGTGCAGCTCATATATCGATGAGGACGATACAAGAAGATGAGTAGCTCTCTCGAATTGGGAATCACACTTGTAAATCAGACACTTGACTTTTTTTCCTATGCCACTTCGCGACATTGCAAATGAAGACCCACGACGATGACAATAGCAAAGTACACAAGCAAGAATTATTTATCTTTTTAATTCAATTCAGAAGAAGAAAGATTTAAAAAATTCAGTGGTGGTCTAAAGGTCTGTGAGTTGTGTGCGCCTTTTCCCAATCACTGCGGGTATGCCAGACGACATATGGCAGTGGCAATGATAAGATTCAATGTGTGCCACAAGAATGCGAGTCCCGTCCCGTTCTATGCGCATCTCCAACCAAATATATTATCGCGTTCCAAAGACAATCAAATAAAAATAAAAAAGAGAGTAAAATGGAGCGAGAGAGAAAGAGAGAAGAGACCGTCATCATTTCATTGTGTGATGTTGAGCAGACACTCACAATCAAGTAAACCTTTTATTTATCAGGCATCCATTGAACACAAATATAATACATGTACAACATACCTACATACATTCAATCGTCGAACTAGAGACATATTATGAGTTTTTTCTCCTCAGTACACAAATAAATTCTAAAGAATAGACTCCAAAGCATTTTTTTGGTGGAGCACGTTGAGCTTTGCAATTTTGGAAAGTGCCAAGGGTGACCCGACAAAAGACTCTGATCTGACGCAACGAACTTATCATTTCTCTCGCACAAGAAGAGTTCGCTCGGGGAGCAAGTATTCTAGTTTGAAGCCTACTCTAGACAAGAGTATGAGATGAGACGCGTGCTATTTGTCGATTCTACAATTTTTATCGTCTTGTCGCTCGTTCATCTGTGAAATTTTTTTCTTGAGATGGTGTCCTTGAGTTGATATGTTTATCTCGATCATCATATTCTCAAAGTAGACACTAAACTTGTCATTTTCCAAGTTGCTCGGGCTATAAAAGTTGTCGGATTGGAGGAGATGGAGGAGAAAATGATTTTGATGATTATCCCAATGGTTTACGACGAAAGGCATATCCCTTGGCACTTTGGCAGAACTGAATGTGCGCAATTTTCATATAAACTTTTCACTCGTCGGAGACAAAAAAATTGTTGAAATGAGACACAGAAGAGAGAGGGAGAGAGAGAAAGAGAGAGATTGAGAGGAAATTTTGTTCTTAGTCCATTCATTCCAAACTAAAAGTTTACGACGAGCACGGTTAGAAAAAGCGGAAGAAAATAACACAGAACAAATAAGACTATTTTTCTTGGCGACACAAAACAAAACCTAAACTTGAAATGTATTGATTTGAGTAATTACATTATGTATTTAATTAATTATTTCTGTTAGTTTTTAAAAATATGAGCGGACTTTCTTCTCTCATTTTAATGGCTGCAAGCTGCAATTGAAATTAGACGACTTTGCGAAGCGGCTGGCATTTTTTGAAAGTTATCGACGAGGCTGATGCCGCAAACTAAAAATTATGTTTCTGGAACAGTCTTGGGAATGGAAGACTACTTCATTTATTCCCAATCCCACTTCCATAATTTCTCCCGTTTCCCATCCCGAAGGAGCTCCCAGTTGTCGTTGATCTCGAAGGCGTAGTCCCGGTAGACAACGGCGTTCATCTCATCCTGCTCCTCGCCGTCAACAAAACGCCGACTGCCGACGACAGAGAATTTGTTCCTTCTTGCTCCGCATTCATCGATTTTACACCTGGAAAATGATGTTAATAATTAATTGGAGGTATTCAGAAGTTGATTGGACAAGTATTTGTAAAATGCATAATGCATACCATTGATGAGTGACCATCTGGGGAATCTGAGAAATGACTAATTTCCAGGTGAGCGTGCCTCCACTCTCCAGAATTCCAGTGATGTTGTGCCACTCATCGCCAATGAAGTAGTTGGTTTCCTTTCTCGAACTGTTCTTGAGGATTTCCACGTGCTGCTCTTGCTGAGTGCCGTAAATCTCGGGACTCGCCGTCTAAAACCCAGTTCATTTCAGGTACATTCCGTATTCATTCGTAATTAGGATTTGTCGAGGCGTTCAGAACATTTGTTGCAAACATGCGCTCACTTTCGACGAAATCGTGAGAATTATAATTTGAGACATGCGATTACTCACCGTGTGACGAGGCTGAAGTGGATTTTGATTCTTGCAAATGATGCTGTCATCTTTAATGACAAAGGAATTTGTCTGAGCTTGACTTTCCCTCAAGCCAAAAGACTTTTTTCCGGATGGGCCAAATACTCTAATGTCCGGAACCTGGTGAAAGTTGAGTTAATAAAAAATTTAATTAATAAAAATTGGAAAAGTCGTCCATGAAGCGTGAGAAATTTAACTTACGTCTGTGAACTCAATTTCCCAATATTTTGGTCCCATTGCTCTCCCGTTCAGAGTAGTTTCCATACTGTGTCCAGCATTTCCTATCCAGACCGTGGAATTGGACTGAGAGATGTTGAGCACCTCCACTCGATACTTTTTAATGACCGGTGGCACGAAAGGATCCTTCTCTTTTTTACCCATTTCTTTCTCTCTTTTCTAATAACCACCTGCTCACAAAAATCTCCAGAAATTCCGCGCTTTCACTCAACCGATTTCACGACTTCCACCAATAAACTGCGAAATTTCTCCTAAAAACTTCCCGATACTGATACTGTGATACTGGTCGCGTTTGAAAGTTGGAGTTTTGGAGCAACAGTAATGAAGACGTCCGTTGCGGATCAAGCTCACCACCAGAGTGACTGCAGCGGAAGTTGGGAATGGCGAACGTGAACGTTGCGTGGAACTAAAAAAAAGGCTTACTCCAATCAGACTCAAAAGTGGTAGTGCGCTTTTTTGATACGTGAAGAGGATAACACCTTCACGCCACTCTGAGCACATTCAACCACCACATTTTCCACTTACTAACGTTAACAATTACGGTGTAATTCGAGCTTCTCTCACACAATGCGACTGTATGTGCCTACGAATTCCTTGAACCAAGTTTACATTCGAAATTTTCTCGGCAATAAAACAATAAGTTCATCTGTTCTGTGTTAGCTCAACTTGAATTCAAGTTTATTACAGTGTCGCGTTTTTGATACGACACAAACACAAAGTATCTCTCCTCCTCGCGAAGATCATCTTCATCATCAGCGTACTACCGCATCATCAAGATCATGATCACTGCTCGACTTCCCAGTAGCCCGCAGATCGCACACGGCGACAAGTGGAGTGGAGTCTTCCCCAGAATTCCACTCTCAACTTCGGTTCAGTTGAGCTCGGGAAGGAAGTTACGTACAGCAAGCGAATGGGTGACGGATGCTGTATGCTCGCAATCAGATTAAAGATGTGCATTCTGACTGAATCAGTATACATTTTTTTATCATTTTGCTTTTCGCCATTTGTGGTTTCGTCGGTAGCCTGCTTCTTGTTTCCTGCATGCCTTTATGTTCCGCTGCATGGCTTCTTCCTTAGGTTTCCATTGTCGCCTTAAGTTTATTGATGGCGATGATGAGAGGTTGGCGGCGGCGGGGGGACGGCTCTTTTAAGGTATTATCGACGCCACAAAAGCAAACGCTTTGGCGCTCTTCACATCGGAATGTTTGAAAATGACGCAGCCTCGCGTGGTGTTCCAACAGCATGGCTGTGGCATGGCATGTACCTTAATTTCACATTCATAGTTTTGTTTTTAAAGAATGTGTCATCCTATCTTCCAGCTTATAACCCATTTATTGCGAACTACGTCAACATCTAGGAATTTCTAGAAGTGGCATGTGACACAATTAACATGATTATATAGGCTACGTCATTCCTGCATTGCACCATTTCGATATCAATTACACCCTTCATGTTTCATTCCATCGCATAATTAAAAATGAAATAGTTTCAAAGGAAGCAATACATTTTTCTCAAGTGCGAGCACTTTGTCATATGAAACATGTTCCAAAAGTGACAAATTGACCACGACCTTTGCATGCAGCATGCAATTAATTTTGATGAGGAGAGATATTATAACGCAAATTGTTCTCTTCCTCCTTGCCTCCTTCTCATTACGAATTTATTTACAAGTGTGCGGTATTTTTCCACATTGTACTCAAACTGTAATATGACAAGATAAGCTTAATATTGGAAAAAATGCTATTGATAGGAGAAACCCTATACGGTTCAGGAGGAATCATGATTTGGCAGCTGATACGATCACATTCCAAACGCGACCGATAATGTGTGAGGTCCTTGCTGATGTTTTCGTACTACGCTTCCTTTTTTAATTCAATTTCATATCGAAATGTTGACTGAATTGAAAATGTAACGCGCACCAAGACCCAAATTGCATGTCCGCGTGGAAATTGGATTTTTGGACTATAATCCACTCCACAACAACACACTATAATACGCAATGTCGCAGTTTGACTTTTAAAAGCAAAACAGAGTCACAAAAAATTTACGACTGGATCAGTTGGTTAAGGGGATTAAGTAAAACCAAAGAGCTTCATATAGTTTTTGTGTCCAATGAAATGAAACCGTCTGCTTTCTTTAACTTTGCATTCTTCCATGTATGTGATCGAGAAGCCAGTCAGATGAAGCAAGGATTGTCGTAAATTTTTTTCCTACGAAAAAAGCAGAAAAAAGTCTAACCCAATATATTTTTAATGGACAACCGAAAACGGAATTCCTCACGGTTAACGAGAAAACTCTGAGGTATTCTTGACTTTGACACGAAATCGATTTTCTCTCTCTCTCTCTCTCTCTCTCTCTCTCTCTCTCTCTCTCTCTCTCTCTCTCTCTCTTCAGTTTGAGATCGGAAAGAAAAGATGAAGGCGACAGACAATAAAAGGAGTATTAAACCAGCGTCAGGATCGTTCCTTGTGAAAAACGCAGTTATCGAAAGAGACGTGTAGGAATGAGCGTATATACAACTAATATATATTGGAATGTGAGTAGTGATAAGTAGCAAAGGACCTTGGTCTTCTCTCACGGTGTTTCACGCATTGTTGGCTGACTGATTTATCTCTCTCGAATATTACATGAATCAACACTTTTCGAGCAAAGAGCGTGAGTGAAAACTATGAGAGATGGGGAGCGATCCATAATCAAAATCGAGCTGAGAATACCAATTCCGAAACGGGCACATTCAAATAATCTGCGTTTAGGGGGTGCTTCAACCTGTTTGCAAACACATTCTCTTAGGCACGTAGGTGGAACATGGTTCCCACTTTTCCACACTCTCGAACAAGAAATGCATGTTCTTGAAAAAAAGAAAAGTATTTCGAACTCGCACATTTCTACGAGTTACAAGCCATGATGGCGTATCAAACTCTTTATCCTTTTCATATGTCAAATTTTGTAATGGAAGTGTGAATAGGTCTGTTTTGACAAATGGTGGAAAAGGGTGACTTTTTCCATTTCGTAAGCCATGCATTACGGACACGACAAGCTCGGGGAAATGAATCAAAATGAAGCGTGCTCGCTTGCTTGAGAGAAAGAAGAAGAGGAAGATGAGCCTATCAATATCAATATAGGAAATCCCTTTTTCTATTCTCTCTCCTCGGGAAATAAATGTCCGTAGAGAGAGCACATATGCCTGAAAATTTATGTGCTTTGCTTTTTTGCAACTTGTTCAAAGTGCAGGTTTTTTGGGATGATGCTGATGATGGAGCCATGAATTCTCATGGCATGTGCCCAAAAAAGTCGCATCAAAAAAAATGAGAGAAGGGGATCATCTCATCAAAACAACAATCAAAAACTCTCAAGGATACCTTGAAATCCACAAGAGAACGAACAAGTGGAGACATAATGCAATGCACACGTAATACACAAGTTGGCCAATATATGTTTCTGCCGTATTACCGGAGCCAATTAATCGACTATTTATCAATCAATTTCCATCTTAAAACGTAGCCTCTGTAGAGGGAAGGGAGGAAATCCAAGGAAATGAATGAGCATAAAAGTCATCCGTAGAAAATGGCGTATTCCTCAACTCGGTGAAGATATTTGAATCGGCATATCGGCACCTTTACCCAACTCCATACAGTGTCATCCCTAAATTTGTTCTTTTCGATTGAGACAGACTTGTCCGATGTTAAATTTCATTGAGGTCTCAAGGTAAAAGTGTCGCCTTTCTGGTTCTGCCCATAAGCTCAACCGACACCGGCTTTCGACTCAAATCCAACCCTTTTTTGTTTACGTTTCCTTTGATTCATTTTCATCGCTTTTCTGATCTGAAATGGATTAGAATATCACATTTCCAAGACGTGATTTTTGCAAAAGTTTGTATTTTTTTTTTGAATTTTTTCGTCAGGGTTGACTGACTGGTTAATGTATTCTTTACATTTTTGTCGGAGAATGCACCATTGTTTTCGCCACCGCCTTCAGAGAACAATTTCGCATGAAATTTGAGCAGAGCGAATCCAAAAGAAACATCAAGCAATCCCAGGGAGAGGAAATAGGGCAATAACACGGAGGACAACGAGATGAAGAGATGCGAGTTTGAAAATTTATGGAAATGGCAGAGAGATTCCAATTCCGACGGTGAAGAAGATGGGGGAAACCACCCAAAAAGTAGTGAGTTTTCGTGTGAGGCTCACATTTTATAACCAGACATTTCGTTACATGAATGGCGCATTAGCGGAAGCAAATGGTTCTCATGTACGAACTCCCAATCTCTCTTTTTGCGTGTGTGGTTTTTTGTGAAGTTGTAAATGCAGATGCAGCAAAGCACAAAATATGCTTTAGAAAAGTCGGAGTGAGTGGTTTTACTCTCAAGTTTCACAAGAGAAAGGAAAGTGGAATTTGAGAATAAGAGAAACGGAAGAGAGAGAGAGAGAGAAAAGGATGTGGGGAAGTGAGTGATTAATTGCCGTCTACTTCCATTATGATATCAGATCAAAGAAAGGACACTCAGCTATTCTCCACTTTCAGCCTTCGTTACGCATTATCTGCACTACTCGAGTTTGAAAATTTGACACTCGGAGAGAAACGGTGAATAAACATCACACTTCGATGTGGTTGATACTTACAACCTAAGTACACTCAAAAAAAGTTTGCTTTTGCCACAGGTTTTTTTTTCGCAAACCACGTAAAAAATAGGGATGGATACGCTGTAGTTGTCGTTTGACGGACGGTTGCTGTTTCTGTTTGGATTGGAGTGAGGTTGGCTCGTGGCCAAGCCCGAATGAATGAGGTGATGCCAACTAACTGCATCTTTGGAAGACAATGGAATCTCCTATCGCCTCTCCTCTTGCTTGGAGCACTCAGCTTCCAACAGTGCGTATAAAAAGGGAAAGAAAGCTGTATTCAAAATGTATGGAAAAATGGGAACGGATACACTGTACACCTTTGTGTGTGCAGTTCCGGAGAGTACGACACAGCGATGACATGAGGATTGACGTGAAATTATTTTGTAGCACTTTGCTTGTCAGGCTCTTTGTCTGTCCAAAAGGAAAACAAACAAATTTTCAGGCTAACTAAACAAAAAGGAAAGGAAAACGTATGTAGTATGGTTTTTGGTTGGGAAATTAATTGAGGCGACAAGGAATTCTGAAAGTGTCACTCCGAGATTCGACAGTGTTTGGATAAGGGAAAGTTCAAAATCTGACATTTACACTTGGAAGCGGAAGGGAAGAGGATGTGGAGGACGATGAAACATGTTACGTGGCGCACATGATTGATGCAGCTGTAAAAACATGAGCAAGTAGAAGACAGTGATGGAATTCTTGTACTAAAAACCATGTTTTTCTTTAATTTTGTAAAAAGTATTTAGGAATATAGAACATATCCTTGTAATTTGTAATTGTAACAATAAAGATGGACGGACACCTCTAAAAAAGTTTATCTAAAATAAATTATATGATTTTCTAACACAATTGTATAAAGGAATATATGTGTTTACAGATGTAAAACCTTTGTAAGTATTCTTAAAACCACAGGATATTTATCAATGTACTTACCATTACAAAAAGGACATAATTAACGAACTTTACGTGTCTGTATTTATGTGGAAACTGTAAAGCTATTTTGTATTTTTTTCTAGCAAAATTTCTTCTTAAAATTAATCGTCTATTTTCAAAATGTAAAGTGTCAAAGTACAACTGTCACCGTCTCCATAAAGTATATACTTATTTACATAAATATGATTAATATCATAATTGATTTCAGACTTTTCGACGGACGAAACTAAGAAGTAGCAAAATACTTTTTGTAGGATCGTTTCTTAACTTAAACGCATTTCAGAATCTCATTTGTGGAAGCTTTATGCTGGATTTCTTGGAAGACTGGCGTTGACGTAATCTTGGAAGATTGTATAAATATAATATGGCGTATTTAGCTTATCGTTAGTGTTCTCCTCTAGTGGAGAACTTGGAATTAATTTCATGATGAAAGGCAAAGGCAAAAAAGCACATTTTGTTTTTGTTTAAACTTCAGTCCTAAAACCATTAACGCTTATCGCTTTACTCAAATGAATTTGCGAAGGGTAGCAACTGTTGAAGCCGGTTGACATTGAGTCTGAACCTGGACCCCCAGATCCGGCTTCATTCCTTGCCACAAGCACACTAAGACACTGCACCCACTCATTCGCATTCTTGCCATCTTTCGGCTTGAGCACAACCTTTTTGTCTTGAGTGAAAATCTCGAAAGCCTTTGGAATCTGTCTTTGGCCCCGTGTCACCCGCACCGAGAGGATTTGATGAAGGTTGAGAGTTGACGTTGAGTCATTTCCTCGAGCCATCAGTTGACCCCCGGACAATGTAAAATATCTCGTTCTCCATCGTTTGAATAGTTTCCATTTCCCTTTCTTCTCCTTCAGGCAACCTTCCAGGATTGGCTGCTCTGACGTCAGGAACTGAAGAGCTCTTCCAGGGTGATTGCAAAAGAAGCAGCCCCACTGCGCCTTCAACGCGTTGAATTCAAACAGATCAAAGAAGCCGGAATTGCGCAATTCGAGGAGGAGGCAGTCCTGATCCCTTGTCGAGGGGAAGGCACTCGTCACAATCGTGAGGAAAGACTTATTCTCACATTTCAGGATTTCCCAACAATTTTTCAGGCTGGAGACGGAACTCTCCCTCGTGCTCAGGGCCTGACTCTGACTTCTCGCCTGAAGGGCTAGAAACATTAAATGAATCCAGACGCGAGGATATCTAGTTTTCATACTGAAAAGACGAGTGCCGCTGTAAATGCAATGTTCCGTTTGAAACTGGCAGGCAAAGTGGAGCTTCGCATTCTTCCTCGACTTTCTCTCTTCAATGGTGCATTTGACTGGGAGCGGGATTCTCACCGTAACTTTCTCCATGTAGCTCTTGATCTTCTCCAAATGCTTCTCACAAAAGTGTTGAACCACATCTCGCATTGGGAACGGTTCGAACACGCTTATGTGCGGTTGTGAATCCATGAGAGTGTTGTTACTCCGCACGGAATGTGCGTTGTGAGAGGTGGCATTCACATTCATGTCAGGGCCTCCAGGCCCTTGTCCATCTGCTGACTGGAGCAAACTCATATGACTAATTCCATGATGATTATTCGTGGAGGTGGTGTTCCCATTTCCCAGTCTCAGGTCTGGCTGGCTCATGACCGAATTCGAGGTTTGATGCGTGGCAATTCCTCCGGAGTGAGAGTGCGAATCACTCGGACTTTGAGGCTGTTGCTTCTGCTGCCCATTGGAGACTTTGGTGCTACTTCCGCCCGTGTAATGTGGCTGATGACTCCCGCCGTAGCTCGTGTAGCCGCCATGAGTCGTTCCAGAAGGATTCGTTTTCCCCGTGAGAAATCCAGAGTTGCTGGTAATGTTGTAGTTGTTATTGCTGAGGTAGATGCTGTAGGAAATGTTGTTGTTGTTGAAGCCACTCCCAGTTCCGGCCAGCTGATTCGTCGAAAGTCTCGAGACAAAGTTGTTTGTGGAGAGCCCATGTCCACTGAGGATGGAGGCTGCGGAGGAGCTGAAAGTTCCTGAGTTGCCGATAAGACTGTGCGGTTGTCCGCCGTGGTGATTCGTTTTTGTTGGGGAGCGAACTCCATTGGACCACGCCAGCTCGTGGGGAGGGGGGACGACTACTGTGCTGCTCGCATTTGTACTGCCTGCCTGACTCGTCATATTCGAAGGGGTTATCGAATTTTGTGACGTTCTCAACGAGTTCAGATGATTCCCAAACTCTTCCCGGAGCCCGCTGATACTTGACGCACTTCGATTTTGGTACGCTGCCACTGGAGGAATTGTGATGTTGATACCACCGCCTCCTCCTGTGCCCCTCTTCCGGTACTCGATGGAGGAGAAGTTGTTATTGCTGTGCCCATTACTGCTCCCACCAGATGGAGGGGAACGACAGGAATTGACTGAAATCGTTGTAGGAAGACCGACAGGATGTGATGTGGAGGGAGTGTGAGGAATATACGTGCTAAAGCTTGGAACTCCGAAAACACCCCCAACCCCGTTGGAACCATTACTCGTCTGCTGCTGGACTGGATGCTTCGAGGAAGGGATGGAAAGGTTGGCTAGTCTGGTGACGGATAAGGACATTGGGTTATTGCTCAGTTTGGAGGATTCTGAGGTGAACGGGAATTTGTCCGTGCTCCCATCCAGAATGGAGTAGTTGAGTGTCTTCCCTGTGGAAAGTGGCGGAGTGGTCGTTTTCATTTTCGAACTGGAAGTGGCATTCGGCCTCGAGGAAATCGTTTGGAGAAGCTCAGCAGAGGAGGAACCTGTAGGAGTGCCGCTTCCATCACACAAATCCCACAATTTATTCAAAGCTGCGTGACCCACTCCGCCGAAGTTGGAGGAGGACAAGTTAATACTTTTGCTGATGGAGAACATCACTTCGCTCGTTATCAGCCACGGGGAGTGGTGCGCAAGGCTGAGGATCTCCCTCAAAATTTGTAATTGGGCGGATTGATCCTTGTTGGCAACATCCAAAAATTTGATCATTCGATGCAAAACTTCCCGGCTTTTCTCCCTCTTCCCGTTGCTGGAACTGCAGGACTGGACCACTTGACGGAATATTTGAGCTGCTGTCACTGCGTTCTGAGCTGCGGCAACCGAGGAGCCTTTGTTACTCCCACTGTTTCCTCCAACCTTGCCCACATTAGACTTCACCACGGAATCCTGGATCTTGTCCAAATGGTTTTCCAACAATTTTGCGTCATTCGCCATTTCGAGTAAAACCTCGAGAGTGGGACCGACCGTTGCCGGGTTGTTGAGACAGTGGAGAAGTTGCGGCAATGAAGGTTGGAGGATGAGCGACCTGTTGCTCCCGTTGCGGGCTGCCACAAGCTTAAACAACCCAAGCAAGGAGCACTTTTCCGAGTTTTCGCATTGTGTCAGCAAATTCGCGAGGGCCATCACATGCTCATTGATTCGCTCCGGGTTCAGCGCATAGATCTGGGGAAGGAGTCGAGCAAGACCATAGTTGCCTCCAATGACAGAGTCGATGATTGGCTGGATGTGGGATGCGAGTAGTTCTGGATGCTCAATGGCTGCCAAAGGTAAATATGAGGAGACACAGCGACTCAACTCCCGGTTTCCTTTGTGGAGGAACTTGACCGCGACAGGGAGCGCTTGCTTCATCACATTCCGCTTGGAATAGTTGAGGAACACGCAGGCCAACACGTCGGAAGCGATTTTCGCATGAGGAGGATCCGCTTCCTGAGCCAACGGCTTTAGATCGTGGTTCAACGAAGTTTTTAGCAGATCCACGAGCGCTTCTATGTGCTCCTCGATGCAGTCGCTGTCTCGGAGGGAGGCTGTTAGGCGAGCAATACAAATCTCCACGACAGACTGGTCATTCTCGTTGTCAATATAGCCTGGGCCGGATGCGATCTCCTTGATTCGTTCCAGAATCTCGGAGATGTCGTCCATGATGGAAGCATCGGGCAAGGTGAAGAGATCCCCTGCCTTGGACAAGTCTTTCGACTTGAGGACCAAGGAAAAAAGGTAATGCATCTTGAGGAATGGTCGTGAATATTATTGCTGTATGACTAGAGCTTCACGACGAGATTTGTCTGTCCCTGAAAAAAATCATATTAAAATCATATTTGAAAATGGTCAATTTAAAAAAACAAATCACTGAATTTTAAATATGGACACTCACCACTTCACTTGTGGGTATCTCATCTCATACCAAAAAAAGTCATGCGCAAATGGGATTCATCACAGGTACCTGCAGAGACTGCTTGTCATTATTGTCATCATGATTGTCTGAAGTACTTTGTAGAACTTGTTACTCCAACCTTGGCCTTCTCCTGTCCATTACTCCAGGTTTCGTTTTTTTCATGGACAGCGGAAATGAACAAAGAGCACTGTTGTCTGTAAATACGAATATGAAGCAGACACGCAGTTAACTGAAGTGGGCTAATTTTACTTGAAAATAAAAATAATTCAATTTTCATCAGATCTCGGATGAGTAATTGACATAGTCTCAACTCTCAACCAGGAAAGACACTTGAACACAAATCCCAAATCTGATATTGATTTCATTGTGTTTGGATACACTATGACTATATACACGGACGCGAGTAAAGATGCATTAAGTACTTTTATTAGCTCATTATCTGTCCTCAGTGTGTATATGTGTGCACAGTAAAAAAATAAAGTCTGACGGATGGGATCAAGTACCTACACTAATACTCTTATGTAACAACAAAAAACTATGAATGTGCTTGCATTACTACATACATATATATGTGCATGGGAAGAAGAAGAGAAGAAAACTTCTTCTTTTTTTGCGTATATCTGTATCCACACAAGTTTTGACTTTTTCATATGAGAAACACATTTACATGCATATTTCGAAGAAGAAGACGACGACGAAGAAGCTGCATGATGGAATGCATCCCCCTAAGTTCTCTTAAGACTTGAGTGAGTTCAAAGAGCTCTCGTTTCATTCACGTTTACATTATTGCAGTGCACCACAAACAAGTCATCGCTAAAAGATGTGCCTCTACATCTACATGACAGTATTATATCAAGGTAGAATCATGAACGTCGCTGAAAAACGAATTGTGACGGTCATCATCATTCTCAATAGTCAGCTGAACAAATTTTCAGCTACAAAACTGTATCCATAAAATAAACCAAACCGAAAAAGGGAGAGATGGGAACTTTGTGAAGACTCTGAAACTTTGATCATCATCATCATCGCATCGGTATCAGCACAACGATTAACGATAATATGCATTTGCTTTCCGCGTTGTGTTGTGTGCTACCAGATGAATAGTATCAGCACAAATGAGCGTACATACCTACACACATGTACGCAATTTCACAATACCTTCTTGGCTTTTGTAGTTCATCTCGTACTACATACAAACTACGTACAAACTGTCTTCAGTGCATACATTATAAACACAGAGTTTTAACGTCACCCCTTTCGATGCATATTCTCAACTCGGAGCAGCGTAAATTGTAAAAGAGTATATTGGATTGATGTTGATATGTACACCGGACTTGGTGCTTGGTACTTGGTACGACGACACCATAACACATAAAACAGAGAGTGGAGTGGAGATAGACATTCACAAGTTTAGTACCCAACCAAACTGAATGCCGAAAAAAGCGGAGCTACATCCTCATCGGCATCATCGTCCCAATCGAAAATCCTCCAGTTGTCTTGTTTCTCTCTCTCTCTCTCTCTTCTGCTGTGTGTGAGCATACATGACGACAGGCGATGCGATGGCATTCTACAAGGATGAAAAACATTGGGAAGAGGAACAACGGTAATAATAAGCAAACGAAGAGAGAGAGAGATGTGATGATGATGATGGTCCCTCTATTTCACATTGGTTTGGTTATGTATAGCGAAGAGAGAGATAGAGAGAGAGTAGAACTTTTGTGATGGAGTGATCAGTGGGGCAGTGTAATATGTAATGTTAACGCAGACGTGATGTCCACATGCAATCCCAATGTACAAGGTGTGTGTGTGACGCTATTGCTAATTGCTACATAATCAGGCATAGGTATGTGTTGTCTATGCAAAATGTAATACAACACGTACACAACTTGTGAGGATGTATTCGTCGAGTATATGTGTGGGATTGGGAAAGAGATGCCGTTCATCGCTTCTGCTCTCTCTCCCTCTACGTCGTGGTATTCGCCAAGGTGTCTCTTTCCCGTTGAATGTTTCTTTTTTGGGGAAAAGGATAGTTGTGTTGTGTAGTAGCCTCCATATTTGGATGGAAGAGGATTTAACCGGGTAGAGAAAATGGCGGACGAAGAGTAAAAACTAAGAACCATGGATTTCTCTGAAGTAATGTGAATATGCATTTTGATGAAAATGAAAAAATTTCAAGCAAAAAATATATTTTCTTCTTCGAGAAAGAATCTCCCTCGCCTTCAATATAAACGCTTTTTATTTAAAGTATAATCACTCTGATGAAGTAAATGATTGATTATACACATAACCTGTCTCTACGTTGCTTTTTAAACGATCTGTAGTAGCAGTGACAATTATTATGGATGAGAGAGAAGTAAATAAAGTTATGATTTGTATAACGTTAAGTACGTCTTCTTACTTATGTTAAAGTAATGTAGCTCTATAAAGTGGATATTTGAAGATTGAAAGTTTGATAAATGAGCTATGGATATTTTTAAGATAGATAATATATATTCCATAGTTGCTTATTCTCTTGGTCTTAATCATAAATGCGCTTTGAAGGATTTCGCTCCATTCGAAAATGTATCTTTAATTATAGCTTCTGTTTACGATTTTTTTCTCTCCTTGCGTCCTTTTATATATATAATATATTACGCCTGCCATTTTAAAACTTTGTGATAAAACAACAACAACAATATGTGGCTGTGATGAAGTAGTATTCTAAATATATAATATGTGTAGTTTTTGTTTTATATCTCTATACTTAATCACTAGTAAACGGATAAAGGGGTTAAGAAGAGATTGGTTGGTTTCGGCCCTTGAGGATGTCTCCACGTCGTCGACTTCTGTACTCTGTGAATACCTTCTTCTCCAGCCCGCGTACTCCACTCTCGTCCTCTTGACTTAAGGTGGCTTCGCACGTTGCCACGTTGAAGTCGGTAAGCTGCTGGGGTTTGGACATTAGCCAGGCGACAGCTTCTACAAATGTCAAAGTGAGAAGAAGAAAATTGTGTCATCTTGATTTGGACTTGGTTTACATTTTATTGTGAAAGAGAATCACTTACTTTTGAGGTAGAGTACTTTGTTCGGATTAAACTTTTGCGTGGAGCCCCGCCCGCTGAGAGTACAGAAGATGACCTCATTGTCCGTAAATATATCGTCGAAGAGCACTTTGCCCACCTCAGCCACCGGATTTGTTCTGCTCACCTTGTCATACGCCTTGGACCAAATATTTTGACTTAGATTGGACCCATCCTGGAAAATAACGAGTTTTGTTCATTGAAGATTCCATCCATCACGTGTCTCACCGAGAAGTTGCACAAAACTTCCATGAGCACTTACATAGGGACCATCAAGGTCAAGTGACAACTCATCAGGCGACTGCACAGGCACACTCACACCATTTTGTTGTTGGTGCGGCTGCAGTCCCATTCCCAAAGGGGAAGGAGCCTGCAGCTGCATTGCACTGTTGGTCCCAGCATTCATCTGCATACCTCCATTGTTCCCAACACCACCACCACCACCTCCTTGGTTTCCCATACCCTGATTCGGATCGAATTGATATGACGGTGGCATATTATTGCTCCCATTCACGTTCACCCCTTGTCCTTGCTCACCACCCCCTCCATCCATGTTGTGCATGCCATTCATGTTGTTATTATTCATGCCATTCTGGGTGTTAACTGGGTACTGCTGGAATCCTTGCTGCTGTGGAATGCCTCTGTTATTCCCAAGGCTGGGATTCCCATTGACCATCATTTGGCCGTTTGGGTTCACCATGCCCATGTTGTGATGGTTGTTCACCGACTGAGAAGGTTGCCAGTGAACGGCAGTGTTGTTGTTATTGGGTTGCGACCGTTGTTGTACATTTTGATAAGGACCTGGGTTACCTGGCTGAGGTTGGCCAACCTGCTGGTAGCCGCCAGCGTTGGATGGTGGAGGAGGAGCGTGTGATGATTGGAAGGCACTCGGGTGACTGCCACCTCCATGCATTCCAAACGGTGGTTGGGGTTGTTGAGGATGCGTCATCATGTTAATATTATTTTGATGAGGGTGCTGAGGTGGTGGCACCCCTGGCCCTTGAGGTGGGGGTCCCGTATACTGATTGTTTGGTTGCATCCCGTTGTGTATTGAGACTTGTCGGTTCCTCATCATCCCGTTCTGGTACGCGTACGGATGAGCTTGACCATGGAACTTCCCGTTACCTCCTCGCATCGGTCCAATCGAAGACGGGCCTTGACTGGAAGTCATCATATTGTGATTATGATGTGGATTGTTCACTGGCATTTGTGGACCTTTTCCTCCCATGTTGTTGTACACTATCCCACCATTCATCCCATTCACAGCGTTGTAGGGCTGTTGCTGATGAGGAGGTCCTGGCTGCTGCTGCTGCTGTTGCAGATGTGGTTGTTGGGGGTGGGGTTGTGCTAGCTGCTGCTGCTGCCGAAGCTGCTGACTCGCTCCATTATCTTCATTCTTCCGGTTCGTTATGTATTTCGCCAGGAAATCCTCAAACTCCGAAATTCTGTTGAATATGAACCGTTTCGAATGGAAAAATGAGCACAAAAAAGCGAGAGAAGAAGAGAAGCGTAAAATTCGAAAAAAATTACAACTTACAAATTAGGATTGTTATCAACGGCTTGCGACGTTTCCGAGTCAGAAATTCCAGGTAACAAAGGCATAGCTGCTACTACGTGCTGTACACCACCACCACCGGGGTTGTTTCCACCTTGTTGAGGAATAGAAGGCGGGCGAGGCAATGGCTGCTCAACATGATTATTATGATTCATCACCGGAACTGGGAGCAGTTGCTCATGATCCTGCACCATATTCGAAAGTCCTGTGTAATGTGGCTGCTGCTGCTGCTTGTTGTTATTTCCATTATGCTCGAGGAACGTCGGAGAGCCACCGTTGGAGTAGGCAGGATGCTCGGAGGAGTTAGGATGCATAGGCGTTGCAGGTGTCATCGGAGTCATCGGGCCTGGAGTGCATACACTCCGATCCGTCCATGGAGAACCGGGAGGAACTGCGGTGGTGCCGCCATTGATGCACGCACCGTTCGCAGGTTTCTGGTAGAAAGTGCTTCCGGGGGTGGCTGGCGTGTTGGGATATGAGGAAATGTAAGGCGAGCTGGGAACGACGTTCCGGTTGTATCCAGGCGTTGCAGGCTCACTTCCACTCCAGGGAGAGTTGGGGAATTTTTGGTGGTCGTGAGCCCCTGGCGTTCCAGGATTGCCCAAGCTTTCTGGGGACAACCGACTGTAGAAATGGGGAGAATGAATAAGATAAGAAATAATGCTTTAAAACCTCTACTCAATTTCATAAAGACATTTTTTTAGTAATTTCTGTTCTAAAATGAGTCATCATATAAGTCATTTAACTAAAGGCGCTTCTACATTCACGAATTCGTCATGGATCAAAAGTCTTACACTGATTTTCTCTCTGACTGCATTCTCTCTACCCAGTACAATTCTCTGTTGTACTCATGCCGTTGTGTACAACAAGTGCAACCGTGTGCACACTTCCAGGATGAAAAATGTTAACTCGCTGATGTGCGCATTCTTTTGCCTGGACAAAAAATGCAGAGATTGTTGCTCATCATCTGAGAACTGAATTCTACACATTGATGGGCTTCTCGCTCATTCCTAATTTTTTTTCGGGATTTTCTTTTCAGCTTTTCTAAATGTGTGCGTGAAGATGAGTGGCAACTTGACAAATATGCTTTTGTGCAAAATGTCAAATCTTTAGCTGCTTGCATTCGTCGGGGCGAATTTTATTCCTGTCAACAAACATCACATCACAATATTTTCGTTTTACAGAGATCAAATGGGTTCGATGACATGATTATGCCAGCATTATTATATTCACGCATTTTTGCATTTGGCGTGATGAAGTCATCACTTTTGTACGTGCGTAAAAAAGGACGTAAGAGTAGAAATACACACAGGTTTTATGTAGATACGAGGTGGATGAATTCCAGCAGGAGAATGCAAATTTTCATGTGACAGAACCAAATAAAGTAAACATGCGCGATGTAGATGTGTAAACAATGTGTGCAACCAAACAAAAGTGTAAAAAAAAGCTTTTTTACAATGTTTCATGAAAAATGTAATCAAGTTTACCTAAAGTGACTTCCCCTTGGAGTACCAGGTCTTGGGGTGGCCATGGATGGTTGCTGCGACCCTTCTGTGAAATGAGAACAACAACAATTCAGAGATTATTCCAACTGTTCTATTTTTTACCAGAACCAGCGACACTTAATTTACTTGGCGAAAAGCATAATTAAAAGAGTTTTGCGGGAAGACGGATACGTACCTTGAAGATATTGGGTGAGTGGGGATAAGATCCCAGGTTCAAAGTTGGCGTTCATGTTTGCACTAAATTATCGTTTTTCTATTATACTTCAAAGACGTTTGTTTTCGAACAGTGTAATTTTGTACGAGTCGTTTCGAGTACACTCTTCGCGAGTGACTTTAAAATGTCCTACACAAATGTAACTCCATTACGAGAAAATAATTATATTTGCACTTGTTAAAGTCAGTGGTAGTTCCATAACTGAACTGTTCGCCATCCACACCTCTCCGCTTATGATTTACTCTCTCTCTCTCCTCAGTTTATTCTATTTTTCAGTGTAAAAGGGCAGCTCGGAGCGTTATCAGCGTCACCTCGACATTTAACTTTTTCTATAGTCCTCTTCTCTCGCTGACGGTGGATATGCCAGCACGAGCACAACAACTGAGCTTGAGAAAGGAGAGAGATATATGTTTTGTTGCCTCTTTCGCCTGAGTTCAGTTACGACTTTTTTTAGCTGCTACACATTTCCCCGTGTGCATTCGCACAGCCTCTCTCTCTCTCTCTCTCTTGCAAGACGACGAAAGTGGAGTTAAAAAGCGAGTTGGCTATAGTTTTGTTGGTTGGGTTTAGTGCAGGCGGAGGAGAAGAAGTTTAAGTAAGAAGAAGTGGACTTGTGTATACTTGGCGAGAGAGAAGTGTGCCTCATTGATTGCATGAATGAAGAAGTAGACGGAGAAGTCTACGCAAACCAATAACACTTTACTGACTCTCTTGTGCACTGATGCTTGCCTGTTCCTTACAGGCTCTTTTTTCTCCTTTACGCTTTTTACACCAAAAAAAACTTCTCTCTCCTCACACACAGTCCACACACGAGAGAGAGGCAAAAAGGGAAGCCAGAGAAGGAGAGAACCTAAAGAACGAACAGAAAATTGCTCCTGCTTGCTCTCCCCTGCACAACACATAAGCACATATGTATGTGTGATGAGTGTATGTGTTTTAGTATATATGTGGTGCACATCTATCAGACCACTTTACTTGACTTGATCTTGATCAGTCTCTTTACATGTATACTTTTTTGAGCTAAAAGCACAAATGTATATGTGTGTGTGTGCAGTGTGCGCATTATACCCCTTCTCACTTCTCTACTCCGTGATTCTGTAGGTATTGTTGTTAAGGCTGTTCTCTGCTCACAACTCTTTTTGCTTTATACATTATATACTTTTTTCCTTTGCTGCTGTTCTTGGTGCTGTGTGCTGAGTTTGACTGTTGGCCTTGGTTCGTTCTGTTGCTCGCGTTGTCGATCTTACTCACGGAGCAGAGGGAGAACGAGAAACGGACTCGCTCGCTACGTCTCTCCTCTTGTGCGAATGCGAGCGAAGCAAGATTTTTTTTAGGGGAACGAGAGGGGAGTGAGCCAGAGGAGAGCCGGAGCAAGCACACCACCACCACCACACCACACACACAATAAACATATACCTAAAACGTAAACGTCACACATGCACACTAGCACTCGCTTACGTCAAAATGTAAAGAGCAGCAGCTCTAAACCACATAGGCATAGGATCGGAAAAATCCTCTAGTGGCGATGTGTGTGTAGTGTGTGTAGTGCTTGTGTCCGTCCTTAACAGCGATTTGCGACGATAAGTATTGTACAATGTACGTAACTACTAAAATATACATAGCATCACAAATGCATTCCGATAATATGATGTTCACGTTTCCCCCAATAGTGCGAGTGTGTGGATAGATGGATGTATATATGTGTGCACATCTCTCTAATTGTACGTCTCTCTCTCTCTCTCTTATTGCCTTCAGTATTTCCTGATGAAACTAGTACGTAGTACAGAGAAGCACAGAGTTGTAGCTATTTCTCATAGTGGCACACGGTTTTTTCCACATTTTCTGTGTGCCTTTTAAAGCACACAAAGCAAGGGTAAAGTACACCCGTGGTGGTATATACTTTTTTACTCCTTCTCTCTAGTCCTTAGCCCTCGATCATGTCCTATTGATGACGTAGTTGTAACTTGTAACTCATGATAAGCTGTAGTTTGTTGATGAGAAAAGGATTGTGAGCATGTATATGAGTATATATGTGCATTACTTCACAATTTTTTTTGCACAATATGTGCATTGTTTAAAGGAGAGCCATCGATCATGTGCATTTTGTACTCGTGCATGTTTTCGAGGGTTTCGAAATCGCCTCACATAGTCGCACACATACAAAAAAGCCACTGTTGAATGCTTGATTTGGTATGAACCCTCAAGAGTCATCAGAGGAGTAGAGAAGAGAGAGAGACACGCGATGTGAGAAAAGATGGACGGTACGAAAAGGAACGAAGCAAAAGTGCAGAAATTTTCGTGTAAGCTCTCTCAGTCTCAGCAGAGTCGATGGAATTGGAAATAATGCATACATTCTTAATGCATATTGCAAAGTAGTGAACTTCACAATTTCGTTATATCTAGTCTTTAACTTTGGCTTAAGCTTAACTATACACCTTTTTACTTCTCTCTCTCTCTCTCATCTAACTGCGTAGTGATTGAGGGAGTTGGGATGGGGAGCATCATCATTGATGTATGCACGACGTCTCTATATAATTCAGTAGTTTGGCTTATGATGATTAGCTTTGATCGCAAATGATTTGGTTTGATGAATTGTGGTAAATACATGTGTACAGTTTATGATTTTTTACGTGGTGGTTGGTGGGTAGAGCACACGCGCTATATATTTATTAGGCGTGAATGTTGACTGGAGCTCCAGCTCTACTCTGGAACCTTAGAGAGCGAAGAAGACTGACTGGTATATTATGCCAGGAAGCATGTGGTGTAAATACAAGGTTAGCAAATTATATGTTTGAGTTAGGCTATATAGTAAGTAGACAACACGAGAAGCTCAAGTGGCCTAGGAAAAAAGGACACATTAAAAAGTAAATAGTAAAGGTTAAATATTATTTTCTCTCGAAAATGTTGAGCTTTGTTCCGATGCAGGACAAGAAGCACAGGTAATTTGCCACCGACTTCAAATTGAGTAACAAAGTTTCGTAGAATAGCGAATCCATATTTATTGATGAGATTACGGAGGAAACTTTGGACACAAAGTGTTGTGTCGAGTAGCGTTTCTTCAGATGAGCATGTACATTTGTAAGCAAAAAGTTAGATGCAGGTGTAGGTGGATCATCGCTATAGCTCTCTTGATCATACCACAATGTACTCGGTATGGATGGTGTGGTATTTGGTATTGGTCCATCACTTATTCTATCCGCCATTTTCCTACAAATGACTCCGTTGCTAAAATATTCGCTGTGGATATTTAACGCAGAAGTTATTTTATATAATTGTCCACATACGTAAATGCGGCTGGACTACGATATCAACAATTTCGATGATGTGTGATCTGGTATGTTGGATTGGATGTGGTGGGAGACTGTAAGTTATAGATCGTCGCAAACTCAGACCAGCACCTAATATCCAAGCTTTTTAGTCGAGTACATATTCTGCTGATATGTGTATACTTGCGTGAAGAACAACATGTCTATAGAGCTTTGTATATCATGTCTCTGTGCAGTTTTTTGCTAATATTCATACTGTGAGTTTAGTTACATAAACTAAAAGTGAATTGAATGAAGTGATCGGTAATGGAAAAGTTTCGGATGAGCATGTATTATCTAGACTGTAAAATAATGACTAATCAAGCGATGCATGAACAACATCAAGAGCTAATATACGACATGGAGAAGCTTTTTTATTCACGTTCTCAGAGGAATGTTTTAAATAATCCATTATTACACACACAAAAGGCATACATATATTTTCATTTAAGTTAACTTGGCAAACCAAAAAAATAGTCACTTCCTCCCAAAAACTTTGACATCGCAATCACATACATATTTAAGTACGTGTGGAAATACACGAGAAACTTCAAAATGGCATCGTGTATTAATTACTTACCTCAGAAATCATTTTTATTGTATTCACAAAAATATGGTTCTAAACCAAAAATCCATTCAAAAACACAACCACGAAAAAGGTAATCAAGTTACGGAAACAATCTATTCAGCGATTAATGTTGTTCCGTTTATTTTCTTGTAAACGTCACTGGGAATTAGATGCTGAAATCACCTCTTCATTCTATTCTTGAAACAATCATTCTTCTGCAGAGTGAAGGTGTTAAAAACATGTCATACACATGAGTTCCATGCAAACCATTTTCCGAATCCTTAAACATACAATCGTTTCAAGTCTATGCAAAAAAAACTCTACTCTCAACTGCGGAAATGCGAGACGAAGACACGTAAAAATACATAAACTCATATTTTTTGACTATATTTGTTTTGTAACGTAAAACTGTTGAATTAGTCTTATCAGAGCAAACGTTTTTGCCTTATACTTACACACACGTCATTTTGTTTACGGTACAAAAGGTTAAACTAATCGAACAAAAACTAGCATCTTTTACACCAGACATCATATCTCCGGTTCATAATATTGTTAACCTACATAACTGCCACTTTGCATAAGTGGATTTGCCAAATATCATGGGAGTGTTTGACTGGTAATTTGCATTTTAAAAGTTATTTGTTCAACTCGACATGTATAAGAGAAGGTTACTTTGTGCAAGTAGGTAATTGCTTGTACGCAGTTAGTATCACTTGTTTCAATTTATTGTCGTCGGCCCCTCCACTAAACCTAACTACAATTTAGCAAACTGATTTAAGAGCTGTCCACATTTTTGGGACTGGAAGACTTGCGACCTACACACATAATTAGTCGAAGTTGAATATAGCTAAAGTGGCAAGAAGCTTTTGGTTTGGGGAGGATGTTGGTTCAAGGTCCCGTGCGTGTGCGGTGACGAGGGGGTGGGGTAGCTTCTTCCCAACCCTCGATTTCTATGTAGTTTGCCACGCTGTGGGTGAAAATCCTTGGAGCAATGAATCCTCCAAAGCCTTGCTGCCCTTTGTGGTAAACCCCAACTCCTTTGAGCCACATTGGAGGTCGAGGTCTTACCTCTTGGACGTCAATGAATGGAATCGTAGTTTGAGCGGCATCCTTCACATCAGAGGTTGCTCCAAATGTGACGAACTGGTCGTGCACGGAGTCTGGAACACTTGGATGGTGAGACCGAGTTGGAACGTCGGAATCACGGAGAACCAGCTCGTCACGAGGCACATTCGTTGTCGCATATGGGGTATTGTCGTTGCTGATCCAGTGACTCGTGTCATCGATCAGCTTCCCTGTTTCGGGATTTATCTGTGTTGCCTGCATTTCGAGATTTACATGATTTCCCAAACTGCGGAAGCGAACTCCTGTGACAACGTGGTGTTGGGGTGCGAGAAGGTCGTCGAGGTCAAATTCTCGCTGAGTGTATTCTAGTTGAAATGCTTGCGTCTTGTTCTTCTTGTTCACACGAGGAACAGGTTTCCAAGTTGTGGACTCGTCGACAACCAGTCCTTCTGTGGTGGCTTCACCCTCCTCAATTTGCAAGTGGAGAACTGCATCGCTCATGACGAACTTGACTCCAGTCACCACTTTGTTCGAGGTGATGTCTGAGGTGACAGGGAGGAGACTGATGTGGCGAATGGTCGTTGGACTGCTGGGATCATCGCAGAGACAGAAGCAGTTGGAACAATGATAGAGGAAGCGCCAGAAACTGTCCTTCCTCACGGTGTCTTTCGAGCATCTTCCTGAAGCTGTAAAGCAATCAATTCATAAACGTTTAGAAATAAAAATAATGAATATCCCATTCATGCTTCTTAACAAAACATAGAAATCAAGCACGAATGCACTTACTGTCTCCGTAAGTTGGTCCCTTTTTATACTGGATGTAGTCGAACCTTCGTGGAACATCGGCTGGACAAACTGTTGCATCAGCAGCGACAAATTTGCACTGCGGAAAAAATCGTTAAAATATGTTATTACAGAAAATACCACAAAAGTGGAATGCTGTCTTCGACACCTATTCATGTAACTCACCTCAACTAATTCGCCAGTACATACACGTTGTTTATGACAGTTTTCTGGGTCTGGATAAGGACAGTCTGCCTTCACAAAGTTATACTCACTACAACTCTGCTTGCAAGAGCCAGAATGATGCATGTTCTTCTCGTTCTCAATGTAGCCCTTTGAAACATGAAAATTACAAGTTTTCAAATTACATATTTATAAAATCAATTATGTTATGAATTACACAAAAACTATATAAATAAATTACCTGAAGAAGTTCCTGAAACTCAGTGTAAGTTTTTCCTTTTTCATGATTGATGGGGTCACATCTCCAGTATGCCGGCGAGGACTTCTCCAATGCAGCCTTGGCACTGTGCGCTTTCTCTTCCAGCCTTTCCTCCAGGTCTGCCTTAGCTTCGTCCACATTTGTTCCAGGATCGGCTATCCAACAAAAATAATCATAACATTACAATTAAATTTCCAAAATTTTACAATAATAATTTGAGAATTATCCTCTAATTAAAAATGTTCTTACTCGAGTTGAGAGCGGAGCGAAGCAGCCAGGCAAAGTTGAGTAAGGTATACTCTTTAATGTCCAGTAAACTCAGCGAAGTGTACAACCCGTAGACAACTCGTTGTGGCGTTTTCGCATTCCACAGACACCAATACGACTCCCGAAGTGCTTCCTCGATATGGTTGCTGAGGAGTGTGAATGCATCCTTCCGTCCCCTGACATGAGATATTACTGCAGTGTGCACATTCTCCACAAGATACTTGAGTGTTATCGTATCCTTGTTGTATAACGGCTTCAGGATCAAGTCCGTGAGTGTATTCGCGTCATAATTTAAAACTCCAGAGTTGGGAGCGAACGCGTCTGGCATCTCAGGAAATATTTTGAAGTGGCCGTAGATAACGTCGACAGGGGCGCTGAGCACCGCTATCTCGTTCCATTTTTCTCGCCATTCCACGGATGTGCTGGAAAGAATACAACACAAACGTCATGAAAATAGTGTCTGAAAAATCATTTACTCTCAAATTGAATATATCCAACGTACTTTTTCACTTTGCTCAGCGACTTCAACGCTTCATCGTACTCATAAACGAGCATCTCCTTCTCCACCTTACTTATTTCCAAAGGTATTTTTGAGACGCTTGTTCCAACTACCCGGAGCAGGTCCTCCTGACTCTTCCCATCTCTATCCAGCGTCTACATCAGATATACAGGCAAATGCCATATTAACGACAAATAATTATACAAAGTCGTGCGCTAATGAGATTAATTCGTACATTTTAGAGTGTATACCTTAAGTTTCTCCCATGCTTGGTCAACCTGCGTAATCACGCTCTCTGCAACTTTTTGTATTATCGAAGCTTCAGTTGTGCTTCTAAGAAGCACTTGCACGATAAGTGCACATAGAACCCACGTTCTCCGCATTTTTATTCCTTAGTTATTTTCTGCAATTGAGCACCACGACGGACTCTGTACTGAACCGAACTCCTTCGTTTTTCCAATTACAGTGCGACACCTTCGACAATTGTTTTAGACAGTGGTTCTCGTCTTACATTACAGAAATTGTTCTGTGATGTGGGCTGCGGTTGCGGCTATTACTTTTAGAGGAGAAAATTTTTCATTTGCTCAGCCGAAGCACAAGCACACATAGTGCAGTTTTATCGTGAGGACGCGAGGAGTTCTCAGAAACCGATCCGAGAGGACAATAATTTCTCACTTTTATTGTTTGCTGAGCTCATGCACTCAATCTCGTATCACTCGAGCAACTCGAGTTGCAATCGCAGTCGAGTAAGATTTATATGTTTTAGAGATGTCCGCTTGTTGATGTTTACTGATTCGCTTTCCTGTTGACAAAAAACGTTGATAGCACACGAATGTCGAGATTAGTTTCTTTTAAAACACTTTTCCCTTGTGCATGTAAAGCTTATTCTTTCAAGTTTTTTCACGAAAATGTGTGTTTGTGTGTGCTCAAAACGATGTGCTCCGTTGTTGCATGGATCGTTTTTTTGATGAGGTATGCGATGTCAAAGGAAAAATGTTAATCTGGAGCCTGTCTACTTCCATAAATGCTTCTCATTTTCTTTTGTGTGCTTTATTACAGATACGTGCATACATGCATAACTCTCAAAATTACGACTCTTTGAATTTGCCCTTTTGTGCTCTCAAAAACATATGAGAGTAGTGCCTTCAGCTTGTGTTCTTGCCTTGTCCTTATGCCTTGATACCCACAACCACAACACGAGCAAGTGCTCCTATATTCATATATGTTTTAGATATAGATTGGCATATACACATGCAAGTAGGAAGGAGACGTTGTTGCCTCAACAAAAATCAGTAAGGGCAATTATGATGTTGAACTCCGCTACTTTGACTGTACAGCTTAGATAGAATGTTTTCTACTCACACTATCAAGTTTTGCTAGAGAACATATACAAGGTGTGATCCACTCTTCTGCAAAAATGATTTTTTTTTTGCCACAATGTGCGACGATCAGGAACATGCGATACATATTATTGGAGCATATAATATGCGCTTTGAGGAGCAAGATAGATACATTTTGTTTTGCGTGATGTATGCTTCTATAGTTTGTTGTGGCTTCATCGCTTCATCACAATGACCTATGCTATCATATCTCTCATCAACTTTGTCAACTGGGCTCCCATTGGCCGTCTGGAAAGTTATAGCAGGCTAGAAACTTCAGGCATGATGATGACGATGAACATGATACTTGATTGAAATTATGGAGAGTTTTGGCAGCATGCAATTGTGCTGTGTGGATGCATTACTCATGCAATTTATTAACACTTTTTTCGCTCTCTCTTTTATATTGTATTGTAATTTACTTCTGGTTTGGCCTTGCAGTAATGGGTTCCGAATTCCAATTCCAAGCGGTACAAGTGTGAGCATGTGTTTTCATTAATCGTTATTAAAGTTCTAAGAAAGAAGCGAGTATGCAACCGCGCACATCCTTTAAATGAGTTATGTTGCGGAAGTCCGTTAAATAAGTGAGCTGATTCATGCATGAAATGCGTCTTTTGATTGTGTCACTTTTGGAATATAATCGTCATTTGTTACGAACCCAAAACAGATTTTTAAAGAATATGTCATGGTCATGAAACCCGACATTCTCAAATTCCCCAAATCCAATGACGAATTCAGAGAAGTCACACAAAGCCATTTGCAGTTGCATGGCTGCTTCATACAACGTTACCTGTACCTATTTATGTATATGACAAATATGGAACGTTTATGTAATTGATCTAATGGGATTGATTGAATCCATATATTATTTTGTCTTATTCGTTACATAAAACCAATCTGCATTATTCCAGTTCTCGGTGAAAGTTACATGAATAAAATTGACCTTTTTAGCGCGCAATATGCATAACATAATATGCAATATCTCCTGAGGAAATAATCAAACCAGCCCAACTTCCATAATAGGATTCCATTACATTTTATATATCACAACAATCACTGCATAATTTACTGTACAAATGACTTTAAGTATACGATACATGTACATAAGTCTGTGAGAAATGTGGAGTGACACCAAATTACCACTCCATCAATACGTATATGTATACGCTTCACGCTTTCCAATATTACGCTTTGGACCTTTACAAAAAAATTCTACAAAACTATATACCATTAAATCACAAAAAGTCACGCTCATTAGTACGGGTTCCCGTTCGTATCGTCGATGATTGTGAAGTCTACATTAATGGGTGTATCTCCATAATTGCGAGTCTGACGGGAATTCGAATCTTCGTGATGAATGGCCTCGTGTAAATGCTCATTAAGATTGACTTCTTCCATTCGTTGAGGTGAGATTCTGGAAGATGCTGCATCCGGACTAGCTCCACCGTGGCTGGTGCCGGTGGATCCAAATAGATGTTTCACACTAAAACTAGGTGGAAGTTCGAAACGAGATGTGGAGGTGGGTATAAGAGGAGCATTGCTTGAAGAAGAGGAGCAAATAATGGAATGTTTCGGGCTAGGCTCATAAGCTGGGGGCGGATCACTTGTGTCACTTTGTAACAGGGAGATGTGAGATTGAGAATCATTTTGTTCTCCTCTTTCGGGTGAAAGGTGACTGGAATTATGGGACTTTGGGTGATCCCCTTCTTGTTGATCACTACTGAGTAAACGAGCACTAGTCAAATCTCCGGTGGGATGGTTGTGACTAGGTGATGTAGGCTGGCAAGAATCGGATGAGGTGAAATGTGTTGGGAACAATGTGTGTCCCTCGTCATTCCCGTTGCTACTTTCTGCTGGAGAAGTGAACAACGCACCCGGACTCAGCTTAATGGCTTCGTCATACGGTGGAGGCTCTCCAGCAACGATTTGCTCATAATCTGGTGGCTTTGTTGGGCGGTATTCTTCGTGAAGAGATGGAACAAAGATGGGAACGGCGACATTTATCACATGCACATCCCCACTTGTAGAATCCTCCTAAATCGGAGGGAAAACTTAGCAATTACAAGTCACACTCGAACATGAAAATAATTTGAAATTAAATGTAAAATAAAACTTCATATGAAAAAAATATCTTTCATGTGAGGTAGTATTGTGAATGATGTTACTTCAAGATTGGTGACCCGATGACCTGACACAGAGATCGGTCTCCCAAGCCATCTGCACATGGCGAGGCAGACACAGAAAGAACCTGTGAGCACACACGCCACCCCCAAATATCGTAGCGGATCAATATACGCAGTCCCCTAGTGAAATAGTCGTGTCAAACAAGTTCGACAAAATAGAAAAGTAAACAAAAATTGACATGGAGAGGGCCCTGAAGGGCCAGGGAATCTTTTTAAAAATGAAAATTCTTAAATGTTCCACATTGCGTTACGTACGTATACCTGAGCAAATCCAAGCCAGTTGAGAGTTGCACCGACGCAAACGAGGCCAATTCCGTAGCGATACGTTCGCTGCGTTCTCCGCTCAATGGTGTCGATCAGACTCGCTGTGGAATGGTGTCGTGACGAGTATCCCGTTTCGGAGGACATTGTCAAGGAGTAATCAGAGGAGGCTGGGGTGCTCCCTCGTCCACCACTGTTGTTGTACTCATACTCCCTCGAAGACTCGCTTCCAGATCGGTTCAGATAATGACTTCGGGGCCGGTGATGGTGGGGATGGGATTGACAGTGTCCCACCATCATCACGAAACACGGTTAAGGGTAGGCAACACCACACCCCAACTTAAACAATATCTTCCTACTTTTCAAATCTCCTTTGATTTCTGAAACACAAAAATGAGACATTGGTTTGGATAAAGTGGCTACATTTTTTTAGAGCGAAACTAGTTCAAAAAGCGGTTGTAACCCAAGTTGCATCCGGGTGGATGTGGATGAATCAAGAGAAATCACACTCGGATAAGTAGTTTCAGAAACGCCACGTTGGATTGTAGATTTAGAAAACCTCATATGAAGCTTGTTGCAATATTATCGTGATGACACACTGGTTGGCTCGGAGCACGGGGAAATGTTTGCATGCAAAGTTCCCATTGAAGAAATAACCGAGAGCGAATTGACGCCACGTTGATATGTGGCTGTGCAATGCAATTTATTTGCCAAAGTACCAATATTTGGTATTTGCAAGACACTCTTTCATATCGGTATGCACTTATTGTTCATGTTGCGATAAAGGCAGAACGTGAAGAAGGCGAAGAAGAAGAGTTTTTTCCTTGTCGCATCTTTTGGGCCAATACGGTACAGGAGTTATGGCTTTGTTTGTAAGATGAGGAGGAGAAATACATATGTATAGCACATGAAGCATATAAATCGCGATATATGATGATGATGTGCGGTAGGCTGGCAGGCAGTAAGCACTTGAAACTTCACCATGAAATACAAACAAGACACAATGCAAAAAGTGCAAAGAAGACAGGAAAACTCTTACTTTTAAGGACCTAGAAATCTACTAAGCCCAAAAAGAAACCGTGTAATTAGGTCACTCTCGATTCGTCATCGCGGCTGCAATGCAAGAGGAGCGCAAGAGTTGAAGTCGCGTCGTACTCAACGCACCAAGCAAACCTCTCGTCCGCTGAGAGCGAGGAGCGAGAAGCGGTACAATTGCGCTCTTCCCTTTTAGACATATTTTGTATACGCGACGATATACGCGATTGTTACATTGAGCATCGCATCGTCTTGTTGCAAATCTTGCAATCTTTGCGTATGACATGACATCCTCCTTCTTCAGCTGAACACCTTTGAATTGAAGTATGAAAAGGCGAGCTGGTACACAACTTCATACGAGATTATGCGAGGTCTCGTGCGATCTCCCGCACATAACTCCAATCAAAACTTGTAACATGTGCGTTGCTCTCTTCATTTCAACGCAAAATCTGTATATTTTTAGGAGTTCTATAAGGATGCAATATCATCATCGTACATTCCTTCAACTCAAGACACATTTGATAAAAATATGCTCTGATCTGAAAATCCATTTTGTTTCAAGGAATCCGTTGCAATTTAGATATCCGCGTGATAGCAATCGTGCAATTTTCATCCAATTGCATATATCCAAAATCAACTTTTAATCATATTTTATTACTTCCTTCGACATTCTCTGTTCAGGAATTCATCTTTCACACTTTACGGGACTGATTGTGAGAGACGTTAGATCATTTGCATTTACACATTGCATAAACTGTAACGCTAATTTTGAACATGCATAACCACTTTCAAAAATATTTCTAAAACTAAAGCTTTTCTATGATAAATCATACCAACAAACCACTCTTTCAATCTGAAATGTAGTATAGCACATATCTACAAAAACGGCATTTTTAATCGGTGTTGGTATAATCCGACTTTTAGGCAAGTAGATACAAATGATAATGACGATCAAGTGAATATGGATTGGCTGAAGGTGAGTATTTAGAGCACTTTTGTGGTATGACATTAACAAATATTTTTTTCATTTTCTACGATAAAACCGTGTGGAATTCTGATTAAAACTCATATCCCACCAGAGACACGCTTCCTTTTATCTGACACACACCTCACTGACTTTGAATAAATAATGAGGGCTTAGATAAATTGCAGAGTGAACGATTTTAAACTAATATGCACACACATCTGAAAGGGGTATATAGTCTAAAGGGTACAATTTAACTGTACACCTACCTCTAGCCTGGCACATGGTGTGCATAAACATTTGCTATATACTATATTGCTGTTGTGATGAATGACAAGACACACTACCTTCGGTTTCATTTGGCCTAGATTCATCGAAAAGCAGTCTTGTCTTGCTTCTTTTCTTGCTTCACCGCTACCTCCGTGTGTATAAACGATTCTGAGACAATCGCATCGCGATTTGCAAAATCACAATACACAAAGTCGCAGAGAGCAATAATAATATTTCTCTCACACTCTTTTGCAAATCACCTTTTTCTCTTCGCGTTTGTTTGCATGCATTTTTGTGCAACATGTTCCCCTCGTGCTGCTTCATTTCATGTTTAATTTAATAATAAAAAACTGCATGCGAACAACTTAAACAAACTACATATAATGCACACTGAGATGTGGAGGAATGTGTGCGCATCCAAATATTTTGTTTACCTTGATTGTCCTTGTCTTCCTCGATGCGAGCACATGAACAGGAAAGACTTTTTAGGCAAAGATGTTACAATGCTTCTTCTTTAATAAAATCACAATCGACAAAAATTCGCTGAAGACGATCTTCTCCTTCCCCGTCTCGCTCCCTCCGAATTCAGTCTTGAACAAAGTTCTCAAGAGGTTGAAGGACTAATAAAACTTTACGCAAGTAATTATTTCGAGAAATTGAGATTCGGCCACACGATAAGGAGTGAGCAAAAGATCAACCAGGGAAATAACATGGACAG
Organism: Heteromurus nitidus; assembly: GCA_034687055.1. Classification (NCBI taxonomy): domain Eukaryota; kingdom Metazoa; phylum Arthropoda; class Collembola; order Entomobryomorpha; family Entomobryidae; genus Heteromurus; species Heteromurus nitidus. The sequence goes on along the minus strand of JAQFZW010000169.1, from coordinate 9,850 downwards.
CGAAAGAAGAGTTTAAAAATTGTAGACAAAGGCTAAGAAGTAGAAGTGAGTGTACGAGGAGGACGCGACAAAAATGATCCGGCGTAGTCTGGCGTCATCCTAAAACTGACTGAATAGCGCATATAGCTTGAGTGGTGGCAGTGTTCATATGCCCAAGCAGATACAAGTTGAGCATGCATTGAGGGATATTAGATACCTCACAAATTGGCTCATATTCAAATTCGGCAATCTCGTCTTGACGCGATATATTATGTGCGTTGGTGACAAAATGCGCATTGTTAACGGAATCGCAAATAACTGTTTAATACTATTACTTCCACTTATTGGGTGGAGTTGTAGAGACTGCTCTTCTTCGCATGAACAACGAACCAAACGAATTCATTTACCTGAATTGTATCCTCATGCGCAAAACATGCTGCGTTGCGCTGCACATGTTACCATTTGTATGTGATTTGGAGTGGATGTTTTGCTTTCGTTCCTCAGATTTTCCCGAGGATACGAATTTTATTAACTTGCTTGAAAAGGGGAGGAGAACTAAAGATTATGAGAAAGCAGATCACAGATTACACAATGTGGGTTTTTATTAGTCGCAATTAGAATTAGAGTACCAAATCCTTCCCATTGCCTGCATACCTCAGCGGTACAGTGTTTTCCATGAATGATGTGCGTAGCTTTACTATTTTAAACGCACAAAGAAACTGGATACGATACGACGCAATTTAAATTAAACTGTATATTATATATATTTATTTCTTGTGGTAATCCCATTACGAAGACAAAATCGACGTAGATGTTTTAATTTTCTATATGTTGTGTATTGTGCATAACAAGAAATATAATTTTTCAATTTATATATTATATAGCATTTTATTCTGACTTTTATTCTCTATAATCGTAAGTAGACTCATAAAAATAACTAGAAATCTGTTCACAAAATACGCAATCTTTATCAGTTTGAAATGAACTGGAAACGTAGAATATTCCTGTTCACCTTCACATGAGCTAGAATTAAACACGCTACAAATGTTGACAAAATAACTCTTTGGCTACAACCTAAACTATTTCCCTTAAAAACTGATGTAATGCTAAATTAATAGTAAAGATGCGTTGGACAAGCTGCATCTAGAAATTGTAACTAGAAAACGGAATATTTGACTCCTGTTCACAACTACACAAAAAGAAAAACTTTTTTAGAACAATGATCGCCATTAGCTGGAATCTGGACTAGCTACATTATAGCTTCCTCTCATAATATTATGCAGGTTACATTTATGTTACAGCTACGGCGTATCACATTATATAGAACATAATTTTATTCTTAATTCTATGTTTTCCGCTGCGAATGTATTTGCTGAAATATAACAGCAACTGTTAGCGACATTACATTTATTGTATACATTCATCTACACCAACCTTACATTTGGTTTACACATATTTATGTATAATTTCATGTTTCATGGATGGTTGATTGGTAGTAGCGGCACTGCCACGTACACAACGATTATTCGTCCATTTTCATTAGCTTACGTCGCGAAGACTATATTTAAATAATTAAAGCTTTATTACGTCGTTACACCTGCATTTGAGTTCAAAAAGACAAAAAGATCCTTCACCGGATGCAAACGGAACATGATTTTGATATTCTGATCTTGAACGTGTGTGAAGCATTAAAAGTTACTCCTACGCAATAAGGCAGAGACTCGCTACACACAAACACAGGTCGAAATTGTCCCGACCGACAATCTCTAAATATTAGCTGCTGTTGTAAGGTAAGCGCACAACGTGTTTTCATAAAGATATCATCAAGTGGACACAAAAAACGTGTAAGATTATGCTTCATAATTTACGAATGCAATGCTACTTAAGTATTGCTTTTTAACAAAAAAAAGTTACACTATTAATAATCAGTTTATTGTTAGCGATCACTTGAACTAGACTGCAAATTTAGGGAGTATGAATGACTTGTTGAATTGTAGAGAGCGACCATAATCACAATCAAGTTAATTACGATTTAGGGTTTTCCTGATTGCTGTCAATATGTGTGCAAATTAAGGAAGTGTGGTGCCATTTCGGCTCTAATGTCAAGACAGTTCACCAATGGGCGCATTTTTCAGCCACAAGTCGTGAATGAAGTGGTAGAGTGTGTCGCTCACTGCAACCTTATAAGGCGTAGGGTTAAGGTTCCTTTTGTGATCTTGCCGAATAGTTTCCAATGAGTCGGCTACACTCTGCCGAGTGTCTTTGAGCTGAGGGAGCGTAATAGTAATCCGTCCACCTTTCCAGGACTCTTGGTAGAGTGGCTCCACCTTTGCAGGTTTCACCCATGCACGCTTCGACTCGTGGAAGGGGTGTCGACAAAGCACCTTGGAACCTGCCTCAGGCGCTTTCTCCCCAGCTTGCAGCAAAAGGTCTATTAAAGCGTCTCCATCCGCCCCGTATAGTCTGTATGCGTCCTTCTTTCCAGGCATTGTTACTTTCTCCACGTCCTCACTCAACTTTATTTTCGGAGTGTGGTTAATCTCAACCAATTTGTACACGCAGCCGAGAGCTGGCTGTCGCTGGCATGTGACGAGGTGCGTCCCTATCCCGAAGCAGTTGATTTTGTGACCTTGCTCATTCAACGACCAGATTGTCTCCTCATTTATGTCATTTGACGCAACTATTGTCAAAGTACGGAACCACTCCTTATCAAACCTACAAAGAAACCAGGAACTCGTCAATTTGTGAAAGTAAAAGCATAATATAGTATCAAAAGTTAAAGTTTTCTCACTTTGCTGCAATCTGCTCAAACTTTTTCCTCGCCAAAGTCGAAAGATAAGCCAAGTCCCCGCTATCAATCCGTATTCCTTGTGGTTGATATCCCATTTCACTCAAGGCCATTGCCACAGCGCAGAAATTCAAGAGTCCACTCCTACCGGCATCATTCACAAAAGGTATAATTTGCAACATGAAATTTAAACTTTTCCCACAATCATTTCACAAGTACCACACATCAAATAACTGAAATAACCCTAAAATGTTTTGCCCTTGTCCCAAAAAGGGTAGGTGTAATCGACAAATAAAATACGAAACAAAATATACAAACAATAAACAAAACATGTTTCAATGTTGTTTTGGAAAGTTTGAATGTGTTAGCTCTATATACACACCAATGACACACAATTATGTGCGACATGCTCGGGTAATCACCACCACACCCAAGTGAAACTGCAAAAATATCGAGAGAAAGGGACAATTGGAGAGTGTACGGCGGAGAAAGCATATAAGCTTGGCTCATGTTGTTACTGGAATCACACATGAAATTAATGTACCGTTTAAAAAATATATACACAAGGTCACCAAAAGACAGTAAACAAATGAGGAGGGGGAATTTTTGGGCAAGGACATACAAATGTCTACCTCTTCGTATCGTACGTGTCGACTAAGGCAATGAACGAGTCGGGAAAGGCGAGTGCATATGAAGCAAACGCAGCCAGTTCTCCATCATTCGATTCCTCGCTCAACACGTCGAGATCAGGGGTAAGTTTCTCTTTCCAGCTTCTGCACAATTCGATGAAGTCCACTTCTTCGTCGGTTACCTTGTGTTTGATTGTCTGCAAGATTTCCAGAAGATGTTTATACTTGTGCTGTTCATAAAATATATAAACTCAGATGTAAGCATGCGCCTTACCCTTCGCGTCAATTCTCTGCAATCAGAAAAACTGGAAATGTATGCGTGCGCATGGGTTCCTTTCACTGGAATTTGGTACAATTTTCCAGCCAGCACATTACTCGTACCATCGAATCCTCCTGTGCGTTGCAGAATATCTTCATGAAAAATCTCCCTTACTGAGACAATGGACTTCTTTGTAATGTAATGTACTCACCCAGGTATGCGTATTTGGATGCAGATAGGCCTCCATCAGGTCCTTGAGCGCGTCGTAAACCGAACTCCAGCAACTGAATATTCTGACCAGCAGCGATTCTGTACCTGGCGGCGTTTGTGGCGACCAGACTGGCGTAATTGACTAGGGTCAACAAAGTTGTCTCCAAAAGTTGAGCGACAATGAGAGGCCCCTCAATCCTGATCAAAGGAACACGAGGAAAGACCACGCAGCCTTCGTGGATGGCATTTACCGTGATCTCATCCGCAGTTAGGTTCTTGAGATATTCATAAAACCCTGGCTCGACACTCGACGGTAAAGTTTCTCGCAGGTACTCAATATCTGCAAATGAAAGTTGTGTTGATGCACCTCTGTTCTGTGATTTGCAAAATGTCAGAGGAGACATTAACAATGACCACTTACCACTTTCGGAATAATGGAAATTCTCTAGGAACTTGAGAACCTCTTCGAGCCCAGCAAATATTGTAAACTCTCCGTGGAACGGATTCTTGCGGAAGAATAAGTCGAAGACAGCGACGTCCTTCCTTTTTTCTGCTTTCCAATACGCGTACGCCATTGTAATTTGGTACAAATCTGCACATATAAAAACGAAAAATTAGAATGACATATTCTTACGTAAAATATTAGGAGAGAAACCATTTATTTCGAACACCTGTGAGAAGGGGTTGGATGACGCCATTCTGACGACGGCTCCCTCTCCTTCTCAAATGGAAGGAGTCATTGTAGTCCTCCTCAACGTTGTTCTCGTCCATATCTCTGGCGAAAGGGTTAGACAAAAATATTGCTGTCTGTGAAGTGAGCTACATCAACTTTCTCTCGTCAACTCTTCTTCACTTTTTCCCGATTACACGGCAACTATACACAAATCAGAAGAAAAAAGGCAATCATTTATCAAAAAGTCTACAAACAAATACGAAAAGGTTGTAAACCACGGTTATTCGCAAACTTTCCTTTCCCCTTTTTATGCACAAAATACACCTACGCAATGAAGTTGCGATGTCCTTCCGCAACAAGGAAAGCGGAAAGGAACACTGATCGTGTATTATGATGAGAGGAAGAGAAAATGAAGGCTACACCGCACTCCAGCAAGTAAGGGCGACTGGAGGTTGTGAACTTGAGTTTTTATACTTGGCCAAGTTGGGACCGAGACCGGAGTACCGGAGACGGCACCACACCACACGACGGTTCAGAGCCAAAGCCAACACGGCGAATATAAAGGAAATCATGTAGGAGAAAGAAGGTAATAATATTATCACATTATCAATCAGTGATTCCAGCTTAAACCGTTCTTTTTTATTTCGCTGTAGTGTAGCTCATATATAGGTTCCAATGTGACACGACAATCACGAACGACATGACTGAAAAACTCCCACATCGCCACCACTTCCACGTTCCACCTTTCTCTTCTCTTCCCTTGAAAATCTTGCCCTACGGCTCAACTTTCTGTCGTCGTAACTAACGCTGAGCATCTTTTCCTTAATACGAGTAAGCACGCCATGAAGGAGAAAGCTAAAGCAGAGGGATATAATTTACGACAATCTGGATGAAGATGATGACATGATACAAAAGTCTATAACTATCAACCATAAACTTTCTTCCTTGTTATTTGCATTAAGTTAAGGCAATAGTATATTATGCGGAGAAAGCAAGGTAACAAGATGACTGATCGTTCATCCCAATCGTTTCGTGCTGTGAAGTGAAACTGGGCACGCAGAATAATGGAAATGAGAGAGAGAGAGAGAGCTGTTCAAGAGAAGCATCAAGCGCAGCGTTCTCAATGAAAAAGAGAAGAGAGACGGCTTTTTCAGCGTACACAATACAATTACGAAAAATCATTATACGTTTTCCCTTTTCCTGTTAGCCACTCTGTTACCTGAAGTTCTTCCTCCCGTTCCAGGAACCAGGTGACACGAACCAATTCCTAATTTGTCCGCGTGTACGTACGTACGTGTAACATAACGGAACATCATAATTTCTCACGCTATCACCCACCAACACGACACGGTCGCCTACTATTTTCATGTATAATTTACAGAGAATCTATATACATCGTCGTTTGGGCTCATTTCGACTTTCTCCAGGAACCATTTGGCGATATTAGAAAGTCATCAAGAACCGCGAGACGATTTCATATAGGTTTCTCGGCCAGAATGATGTCCCATGTCTGCAATGGGCAAAGCAGAACAATGGTTGTCCCAAGGAAATAAATCGCATGAATTGAGAGAAAGTAGAGAGAGTGCAAGTGAGTGAACATCTCTCGATTGTTCTTGGGCTTTTGAATCTCGCCTGGCAGGGGTGTTTGCATGTGCGAAACTTTAGCACTTGCGAATAGCACTGCATCGGGTTTCAATGAAGTCAAATGTGTCTCCTGTCACTGTCAACTAATTCAAAATGTTCAAGGTTATCTCCACACCTTTTCTATATTTCTTGACCGGAGGAGGAGCGCGACGTGCGCCGCCAACAAGACAATAGCTCACTCAGCTTTCGTTCTGCTCGCAAAAATCCCTTTCCGCGTTGCATGATTGCATGTTCGATTATGATCGATTCGAATTGGAGAAGAGAAAGACAGAAGCACTAGACGCAGAGTGAAAAATTATCGAAGGAAGTCAAGGTGCTAATGGAGATTACGAAAAAATCTTACTCACGATTTTCTTCTCACGACGTGGTAAAACCCGTTCCAGGTTGTATTCCCTTATCTTTACGTGAAAGGAGCTTCTTGAAATTGCACCACACAAGCAAAAGTGTGCGGTGAACATGAAATAGTCTGACTTTGACAGTTGAGTGACACCTCAGAAAGAGTGAAATAATGATGAAAAGTAATAATAATTTTAGTGAAAGTGACATTAAATATATGAATGCTTATATGTATGTAGTTTAGGGAAATAAAGTGTATACCGAAATCTACCTAAATTAGAAAGCGAATAACCTGCATCGAGTTAACTTGGAACGGGATGAAAAAGCCATTTATTGCCCATTCAATGTATTTAATCGCCTCTTTTGTATAAACCTTGTTTGTTACCTTCATTACATTTTCCACATTGTAAACTCCACACTATATATTCTTATAACATTTAATTGATTGCGCAGCTACAATAGTTTACAATTTTACAAGGATGAGTTTTACATGCAACGCGTAACGCTAATATGAATGGCCTGATCGAGATAAGTATATAATAATAGAGTATGATGTTTGCCACTTGTCATCAATTCCCGTATGTAGAATGGAAAATTTCGCATCGTTTGTATCATTTTGCTGGACAAAAAATTTAAAACGAACATGTCTTCGCGACTTGGCGTAAATGCGGAGTTGAATACCTGCCTAACCTGTCTACCTGTTCAATGGGAACCACTTTGAGTTGCGAAGAAATTTGTAGGAAATTGTAGGGTGACCACCCGAGAGGAGCATAGGGTGCTATGATCGGAGCTTAACGCGCAATATAACCCTTGGGGAACTCAACCTTTTTATAGAAAAATCTAACCTAACTTACAAATGATATTTCTGATGATGATTCGGAATTCTGTGGTATGTGGAAAACATGATTCCTTGTGGATATGGATTTCGTGTAACTTTTAAATGTAATAATTGATAAAGCAAAATAGTATTTAAAGTAAAATGTGCATGTAACATACCGCAGGCTGCACACTGGATGTCTTCTAACTGATAATCGTCACTCGATTGAGGATTGAGCCCGTTGAAAGTCCAGAGTATTTGAGTATCCGAAGGTGACGAATTACGATTTCAATTCCTTGCCACATTTATTGGAGCAACGTTCAGCGACTCTTCTGTTCCACACTCAATCCAGATATTTTCCAGCAGACAATAGCAACAATGGCCAAAAAAAAGCTTCAGCGTTTTCTCTTTGTTGAACTCTTGATTGCTTCGAATCACGACAGAATAGAAAACGAAACAATGCAATGTCGGACAATGTAAGGAGCACACACCACTGGTTCCTGCCTCTCTGAATCTGATTGAAGGAGTGTGGTCCACTGGTCCACGCAGTGTGGATGTGAAATCTCAAATCTCAACTTCGTTCATGTCTTTACCCACACGAAACTCGCAAACATACCATGCGCATCCATATATAATTTTGTGATGTGTATTCGTATCACATCATTGCACCGTCAGAGATATTTTTTATCCTTGTTTGAACACAATTATAAAGGGTGACATCGCACAGACAACAGATAGATCTATTGCACTCTCGAATTAAAACGTTTCATGACAAGTGCATCTCGTTTTTCTCCCCAGCCCACATTTCACACCTCAGTTTCACATCATTCAACATGTTCATTGTGTTCATGGTTTTTATTTTTATGCACTTTATACCAGCACTTTTATACCAACAACCAAACCAAAGATGAGGATTCAAAGGTGAATTGGAATTGGGGGCGGGTGGTCCTATTTTATTTACCTTTTCCTTGCTCTTATCATCTATGCTTGTCATATGTGACTATGTGTCTTTATATTTGACATGCTGTGGTGCGGTGGTGTGTGGTAGCAGGTATATATAACACTTATTACGATTTGGATGAATGGATGAAATGAAGATCTGGGATCAAGTGGAATCGGAACTTCACTCTCCAACAACACTTCAAATTATTATGATTGATTGTGATTTTGTAATGCAATTGATAAGGGATTGATTAGTAGTTTGTTGGCGACACTACTTTATGACTGTCGATAGGCTTAAAACTTGAGAGTACTCCTGCATATTATATACATACTTCATACTTGCAACTTGGCATGTGAATATTGTGAATGAAACTAAATGTGAAAGTAACATTTTTCACCAACAACACCGGCCGTATTCGCAATTTGAGCAGGATTAATGTAAAATGCAAATATGTCTACGCAAAACTTATATTTGCAAAATGGCAATTATTGGTAAGCCGCTCATATAATACATCCCAAAAATCTGACAGACGAGAAAACTGATAACACCTTTTTTACTGCTAAATCCGTCTATGAGATCACCAACCATTTATCCCCTTAATATCCCAAGCCTAAATATACTCTCACACGTACACATCCAACTTAACAAAAGCACATTTAACGTAGAGACAGAGAGAGACACGCATTTCACATTTAAGTTCAAGTTGAGTGTCCATTTCTCACAAAAGATGTGAGAAATCACATGGAAGGCAAGGCAAAGCCAGACTATACCCAAAAATACATACACCCTCTCTGCTATTTATTACACTTCTTATCTGAATATGAATGGAAATGATATTTCTCTATCTTCTACGATGTTTTTGTGTGGGGATTGGAGAAAATAGCAACAACACTCGACATGTGTGTAATGCAGATATTCCGAAAAAGCAGCTAGTGACATGAACCAAGATCTAAGGTACTTTTCCATGCTCATACTCATACGTTGAGCATGGGGACGGGATATACAGTCTTGGAACTTGGAACTGGAACAATTTTTTACAGATCTTTTTTACATGCGCGTTCACATCGCTGCACGCACATTTTCCAATTTTGTCCCCAACTCTCAAAACTCAACGTCTCTCAAATTCATGATTCTCTCCACTCCTATTTCCTGTTTCATAAGAGGAGCATAAAGACGACAGAAGAAACGAGATTTTCGTATGTATTTTTATATCAATGAAATTTGCAATTATGAGTGATATCCTGAATGCGATAAAAAGGGGATCTAGAGGAGCTGTGGTCAAACTCAATTCCTTATTTATGCTTTACGAGAAAGGGGCCCGTTACACCACTAAGTGGTGTAATGTTGGCAAAGACCCTGTGAGCCACCGAATCATAAGAACACGGATATACATAAGAAAAAGGAAATACATACGAAAAAGGAAATAAATAAGAATAAGGATATACAAAAGGAAATAAAGAAGGAAAGGGAAATACATAAGAAAAAGGATATAGGGGCCCGACCCTGTGCGCCACCGAATCATAAGAATACGGATATACATAAGAAAATATATTCTTATAAAAGTTTTACGCA